>CALNHX010005291.1:0-109748 GCA_940337035.1 Agriotes lineatus
AAAACGCAACCTTTTCAAGTCTTTTGTAATGCGCATGGGATATGTCTAAGTACAATTTGAATGAAAGAAAATTAAATTACAATTTTAAATGAAGTACCCGTTTTAAAAGTGCGTATTGTTAACGCAAAACGATTCATTATTACATCCTGTACATCGGTTTTGTGTGGACGCGCTGTATAAGCAACAAGTAAAAATCAAAGCGCAGCAGTTCACACGCCAAACAAAGCGTTGTTTGCGAAAGAGAAAGCAATTTTTCTGGTTGAGTACAAACTAATTTAACTGACGGGGTAGCAGTCGTGTTATAAATGGAACATACTTAATTGGAAGTGGAAACGACACAGAAGCAGATACTTTAATCTCACGTAGTTCAGCTAATTCTCTTTTAGTTACACATACGACACTAACTACATTACGCTTCACCGAATTTGCGTTCATGGAGGGTAAAATCAAATTACGAATTTGAATAATTGAAATACCGGATGCTTTCTTCTCGGTACTAAATTCTGCGAAGTAGGTACAAACGAAGGTTTAGGAATGGGTGCATGAAATTGCTCATGGGGTAATGGCTGCATGTGTTAGTTATTACTATTGCCATTTCAAAAGAAGCGTTGCAGTTGGTCTGCAGAAACACATCGGTTGCTGGGAGATTTTCTTTCCTTTCCCGTCTTGACCAGCATTTCATTATCCAAGCAAAATCGAAACAGCCAAGGTATTTTACTATAGCTTAAAGCTTGAATCGGTTGAATGCATTAATTTTTTTGCCACGACTTCGTGGGTTACTAATTTCCACGAATGTTTTAATTTGAAGTTGAAATTAATTTTCGCGCATTTGACTTCAAAGCCTTCGTTTAATTCAGGCTCTTTATTTTTATGTTTGCTACGGGTGAAGCCTCCCCCACAAGAAATGACGACTTAACCGCCTTTGGTCATGTCGCATTTTAATTAGACGTTATTTAATGTGACAGACAATTTTTATTTTTAATTTCGCAATTTTCCGCAGCTATAAAGTTATGCTTAGTTCGTTACTTCGTCTCGGGCTCTTATTTGATAATATTTGATATTTTCAGCATGCTTATGGATGTTCGTTGTTTAGTAGAATGTCATAACAATTTTTCACTGGGAATATAAATGCTAATACCTCTACCAATTTTCTGAGAAATCTTTCATTGCAGTTTTATGTGTCATTTGCCGTTTCTTTTACTCACTATCTTATTCGACCGTAATGTTAAAGATATAAGTAAAACATTTTGCTGAGAATACTCGGGAAAAATAATACATCTAGCTGTGTCTAAGTTACTTACATTTTCTACCCAACTTACATTCTGTGGCCTTCCGTATTGTTATTTCTCAAATTATACACATTGGGATCTATTAATTGGAGTAAGGGTTGATAAATAGAATTTCGGCACCTACATAATACTTCACCCAGCTGCGATTTTGATTATGTTTGAGCTAGTTGCTTGTCGATGTTTATAAACTACGCTAGAATTCAACTGCCAATACAGCATTGTTCGTATAGTTTTCATTTCCAAAGCGTTCGCTCTCATGGATATTGGGATTTAGAAGTGCACTTGGAAGTTCTGTGTTACTGGAAAAAGCTATTGTCATTATTATTATACTAACATATAAACTAAAATAATGTTTTATTTTAGGTTATGTTATAATAATGTTTTAATATTTTTAATAAATAGAGCACACATCACATTACTAATTATAGTAAACAATAAAAGGAAACACTTAGCAATGCGAATCACATTAATTGGCAAAAAAACAACGCAGCCGCTGCAATTCGAATGCGAGTTTCTAGGGCAAATTTTATATTTGGGAATACGCTTTGTGCGCTAGATTAGCGCTGCCAGATAAATGCACATGATTATCGTTGCCTTCTAAATGATGCTGTAACGGCATGAGGAGTTACTGAAGACTGTGGACGAAGTGCGGCTAATCGGTGCCGATGGATAGGCGACGCAGGGACGCAACCACAACACACGTTTATGTATAAGGATAGGCTGAAGTTTTTTATCACCAAAATAGGTTCCAAGTTATTTAAAGACAAGTTGGAAAAATTGTGGAGCAATTTGCACTTGGACAGCGAATTGAAAGGAAATATCATCTTCTGAAATTCTGCAAATCTTTATATAGGAAACATAATCCTAACTCATAATTATATACACTTACATAAATCAAACCGACTATATTTCAGTGGCAACAAGGCAGGAAACTACATAAAAGACTTAAAGCTTCTCCTGCTGGCCAGTATAGAACAGATCACCAGTGCTTTTGCTCACTCAATATCCTCTTGACATAACATTCTTCTCACCACCTGATGTATCTCATGAGCATCGTTTAAAATAACAGATTTTATATTCAGAGCATTTGTATTGCATTCGTGGTATGGTTGACCTATTAGATTTGAAGTGACCATCTTGTAGGAAATCACTGTTAACATTCTTCACCAACATCACACCTCTAACACTTTAATCACCAGTTGCTAATCGGCAATTTCCAACTAAAACTTGAAAAAAGCTGTTTCAATTCAAATCTCACCAACAGATGGGACTTGAGCAACAATGAAGATCATACATAGGAAGCTGACAGAACTAGCATGCATAGCGCTGGCAGTAGAACCAATTAACCAGGCTAGCGCAGAAATAAAGCTCATTTGGATGCCACTACTGCTCAGAGAATAAAAAAATGGTAGCATATATATATATAAGTTTATAACTAAAATATATAACAGCGCTGGTGGCCTATTGCTAAGAGTGTCAGACTCGTGCTCACAGCGATCAGTGGTCCCGGGTTCAAACCCCAGGGTAGGCATGGTGTACGTGACAAAACGTACAAAAAGAAAGTTCTTCTTAGGACTAACCAAGAATTCATTCACCTGAGGACGAGAGTAGATCAAAAACTCCCGAAACGTTGTGTGATAAACACTCGAGATGGAGAAAAAATAAGCTCTGCAAAAAAAAAGAAAGAAATATATTGAGTAGACTGCAAACAGGCACCATTTCAACACTAAAACTACAAACCGTACTGAAAAAAGGAGGAGTGAACATAAATTAACTTAAACAACTTCACAATTGATATTGCTTTATTATAAAAGAATGCACGGAGTGGAAAAGGAAAATTAATATAAACTAACCAAACGAATAAGCGGTTAATTATAAAAAGTGAACTATTTTCTTCATTTTATTTTCAAATGGCTGACATTTTAACTGCACTACAGCAATAATGTATATGGTTTGTGCGCTGTAACACAAAATTTATTTGCAACATCATTATCATCATCATTCAGTGGCTCTACGACCAATCATCGATCCTTAACCTACTTTAACTTTCCCCTCCACCACTTCCTGTCGCTCCCCAGCGCCTACCAATTCCGTACTTCTTTGTACTTCTTTGTACATCCTTCTTCACATCGTCCTGCCAACCGATTCGTGGTTTGCTCCTACCCCGGTTGGCGGCTGGTTGGCCTTTTATAACCATTTCCTGGATTCTGTTCTCAGTCATTCTTTCGACTTGGTCAGCCTCTCTAAAGCTCATAGTTGTATAGAATTCACCACTCACCAATTTCTCTCGTAGGAGGGTATTTAACGTTTCCCGGTCCAAAATAATTTTATATCTTTTAGTTCAAAACTGGGCCAACCACGATCCATTATTTATATTTCATTGTTTTGTGTAATCTTTAAATGTACATGTTAGAAAAAACAATACTTAATTTTTAAAATAGATTCACCATGGTCATAGCAAAAAAAAGCTAAAAAACATTTTCAGCAACTGCTTGTAAATCATAATATACTGTACATTATTTTGAATTATTTCTTATTTTAAAATATGTATTGAAATATTTAGGATAATTCACCGAAGTAATTTTTTTAATGATGTTACCAAAGTTATATAAGAAAATTGTTAAGACGCCTCGATGTCTTTGAGCTACTGTTAGAAATTCCGGCGCTACTAGTTGAACCTATTTCAAATATACATCTTTACCACCTTCTTTCGTTGGTGCAAGCAGCGTTTAGAGCTAAAGCCAAATAACTAGCAACATCTGTTGAGCTCAGACGACGGACTGTACATCCCTTTTTGATTAAGTATTAGTTTATAACCTGGTTCAGATTTATATTTCATATTATCTCGCATTATGCAGAACCCTTTTAGACATTACATGAATTGCCAACAGGTGTGATTCGCTTTTAGTTCGTTTCAAAAAGCTCAACTTGCGTCCACACTTTGCTACACTCGCCTTTATAGCCCTATCTTAGGGACGGTTTTTAAAAGCCACACGACGCACAACCTAAGAGCGACTTACTGTAGCAGCTTCGCTCAGGCAAGTGCGTAAGCACCCCAAAGGATTGTATAATTTTGTGTTATAGTGTTATTTTTCGACTTGCGTTAGAGAAAGAGAACTAGCGTGTTTATTCGCGGCATTCCCTGCGCGAGGTGGAAGCATCGTCCGCCGATAAAGGCTGTCAAGTAACAGCGAGTGAGTTTGTAGGGCTAATCCCATTCGCCGGGGTCGTTTCCGAACGAGAACGCAGCGTGTAACAGTGCCAGAGATCTTCCATTACCGAATTAAGTTGTACATTTCTCGCATTAAGCGGAGGCTGTTGCTGTAGGAGATCTTTAAATCGGAATTGGTGGAGAACCGAGGTAATAATCTGTCGTAACGCTCATCCCTAGGTCTCGTTTGTACAAAAATTGTTGCTCTATTGTGGAGACAACACCCAATTGCCATTTTCGCCCCGGTCGTCCACTGGTGTATCGTGGCGTAAACCTTTGGCTGTTGACTCTCTACACGAACTGTTCGGGAACCTTTCTAGCCTCTCAATAAAACTCGTGGCACCTATCCCTTCTAATCTTGATTATAACAAACCCCTATTGTTACAGCATCATGCTCTAAATTATGTTGTGTTGATTAGAACCACCCCTTCTCCCTGAGCTTTAGTCGGTCAACTCTGTTGCAGGACAGTTAAGGCGTAATTAGGCTGAGCTTTGCTTTGTTAAGTTTTTGGAGTAACGTAACGATTAGTTAAGGTTATTCCCGATTAGGTGACGATTGTCTAAACCTGTACAAACCGTGTTTGTGCAATAAAGTTTAATTCTCATTGTAAAAGATCGGCATTCATGGTGTAAAAGTGCTTTTTGTCGAAATCAGCGTAGACATCGTATTGAGTGAAAATAGATTAAGTAATGAAGCAATAACAAATACCTGAAAAATAATAGCTTGTAGAATTTTAATTATGTTGTGCAGTGCAATTTCAATTTCACCTTCTGATTAGATTTTTATGAAACTCCGTATCATCACGCCAACGACGCCAAATCTTCGCTCAGCACTGTATATCGAACGCTGGTTTTCGGGTGTCCGCAGTCCTCGGAGCCTACCCTGCAGGCACGTTGTTCGCTGAAAATTTACTCATCCCAGTGCGCCTTTCCTGGCTGTTGCATCATTGTCGCCACTTACTGCATAAAACTCTGTTAAACCTTCTTTATTAATTAAGTAATTCATGCTGTGAGCTATTGCAAGTTAAGCGACGCATGCTGCAAATATCTAAAAATGGGCCACCTACGCAGACGTAAGCTTTGAGAGCAGCCTCCGTTAGGAATGCTGCCGCTGGCAGTGTGTTCGTTTGATTGAAATAACTTTGCTGCTATATACAGGTTTAATTTATTGAAGTTATTTTTGAAACATATATTATTAATATCGAAAAAAGAAAAACCGAGCATATTGAACTTATTATCGTTTTGAAACGATATTATTTGTTTAAGGGAACGTCAGAAGCTATATATTCCCTGGAATTAATTTCACGTAAATTTGTGACGCAAAAATTTTACGCAGAAATTATAACCAGAAAATACGATAACTAACAAAAATGAAATAAACACTACTCCAAAGTTAAATTGTCTTAGTAAATGACCTTTGAAGTATTTTATGTAAAGCATCAGGCAAGTAAATAGAGTAGTCGTAATTAATAGCATCAAATTTAAGCCCACTTAAGCCAGACATATAATTTCTACTAAAATAAAACTATGAAATTTGCACAATGAATATTGGCTCTTGGAAGCAATTTGTGAGTACCTGCTATTAACAAGCATTTACAAAGCGGCATTGTTATTTCTCGCTTTATCTTTGTCTTCGCATATATTGCAGTTCATTGTGTTGAATTATTTAAACCAAACCTCGAAGATGATAAAAATTGAGAAAGAAATTTAATATCTAAAATATTAGGTAGCATTACTGAATAGCCGCAGTAATTCACATTACGTCTTATATTATGTCATTCTGTTGAGCAAAATTTATAATAATGGAAGCGCTGCTCTACTCTATAATACCTTCTTCGTAAATCCATCGTAGTCACTTTTACACTTCTCATGCTGGAACGTTTTGTCGTTGTGGCAATTAAGATAATTTTAAATTGTATAGCTTTTAAATTCCACAGAATTCTAACCACCTTGAACTGACTATAAACTAGCGCTATTAATACTGCAACAGGAACAGAATAAATAACACCCTTTCTGCGCTTCTCACTAATGTGAGTTTCGCAGTTTACTTGATACAGTGTTTATCTTAACCAAGTAAAGGTTTGGAAATGTTTAGTACGTCCAGATGAATATGCTCTGGAATTTTAATTAAACCATTGCAGCCGTTTATTGACAGAATATCTAATGGGTCCTAAGAATTTTTTACGTAATCTAAAATTAATTACTAATCAAATTTAAGATACTCAAGCATAATTTTGAAAAATTACAAATTGGTAATTCATGCTACTATACTTGTGTTTACAAGAAAAAGGTGCACATATGTGACATATTTGACTGCACCTTAAATTTGTAGAGGAATGTATATCTTGTTTGCACATTTTTTTTTATTTTTTTTTTCAGGATTTCAAGATGTAGAATAAAACAGTAGATTACAATTAAACAACTGTCTGTTACTAGGTAGGTTGTGTTCTGTTTTCCATTGTTTATTCTTACTTTCCTTATTACTGCTTTAGAATACGTAGAATGTGAGTTGCCAAACACTGCAGGATGTTGTAGATGTGGTAGCAACACATCAGAGTGTATCAGGAGCCATTCACGTTAGTATCAAGAAACTTCTAATGCGAATGGACGTCGCTTGAGCCCCACTCATCAAACTACTGCTGTTCAAGATTACTATGTTAATCCTGGCTCGTCGAAATACAACAAATACTGCTCTAGTGGTTGAGAATGCAACTCTGGAAAGCGAAAAATGCTACCTATGTTAGTTAGTACCCGGAGTATCAATTGCGCAATCAAGAATTGCTGTATTTTTATATCTCTGAGTGCATTAACCAACATTGTGCCTTAATTGTACAACTTGTGAATACTTTAAAATTAATTTTTCACTTTTCTAAGCGAATGAGCACAACTAAATCAAACAGATAAAGAAAAGTTTACCCAGAACCTCCTATTAGTGACATGGTACAAAAGATACATAAGGAATCTTGATGATTTGATTATAAATAATCCCTCTATTTTTTATCAACACACTACACATCTGCCAGCGACACCCAAACAACAACTATAATATCTACTAATAAAATAACAAATAAAGTGAAAATTCCAACAACATTAATACAATATGTTAATAATCACCAATAAATCGTAGCCGATATCAATAAAATCATCCAGAATAACGAATTTACAACGGCGTACAATACGAGTACCTCAAAACTAATCTTACCAGTATTGGCGTAAGTTTCCCAAATTCTATATGACTAACATGGTAAAATTTCGGACATACCAAAACGCCAACGAAGAACACTAATCAATTGTAATTAAAATGTGCCAGTCTCGATTACCGAAACACAAGTCAAAGAAGAATTAATTATTGGCAAAGAAACTTGCCGTACCAAAAAAGACAGAGAACCGATGCCGATATATGCTGTAATACTAGCTATAAACAAAACGGCTAAAGAAGTTTAAAACGTCAACACATTCTTTTATACAGTAATTACTGTACAATAAAGCAAAAAGTCGATAAACACTTATCATTGTAACAGATGTCAGCGGTTCGGTAAAAAATTACTGCACTGCTCTACCTCCTTGTGGAAAATGCAATAACGAACATGCACCTAACAGCTGCACTAAAATAAAAAAGAAACTTTGTCATTGTGCTAACTGTGGAAAAGTTCACCCCACAAGCTATTGAGGGTGTGTCCACGCCACAAGGAGCTCTTAAAGTAACGCGCCCTAATCCAAAACAAACGAGCTCCTTTTGAAGTATACCCAACAGCATTCAGTACAGCTAAATCCTGCAAGAAAACTATCAGCAACAGGGCCAAATACCAAACGCAGACATACAATCCAGCATTTTTTAACTTTTGACACAATTCTACACTTTATTAATTAATTAATTATAGCTCATCTGAAATAAAATGTTTCATGTATTCTATTATCGGTAACCTTATTTTACCTTGCGGTGTAGAGGCTGGTGCTTTATAAGCTTGCATCTGGCGGTACAATGCTTAACTTCTCCCGGATCCAGGTTACAGAGTTGGATTGCGCCTTTTGTGTTTGCGCAGCAACCATTGTGTTATTTGTGCGTCTTGGTGATATGTTAACCTTGGTGCTCTATCTCTTAGGTCTATGGTTCTGAGTAGAGCACAGTTAATTTAGTGCCCAACTGTAAATGGTCTCACCGAGCTCGATTCCAATCGCAAAGGTTACGAAAAAATTCCGACCCCTGCTGGATTCGAACCGAGGACTTGCTTATTGCAAGTCTACCGCTTTCACAACTGCGCTACGCGTCTTTATTAAAAGCTTTCATAACACAACCTATTCTCCCGAACTTATTCAATGCATAACTCACACAAGTCTCCACAAGCTTACACTCTTTAAATAGAATGCCAACGGGATCAAATCACAGATATCAGTATTCATTATCTTTCTTTGCCAGTTACTAGGTCGACATAACCGCGACGTATTTATCTGACGTAGAATGTTTAAAATCAACGCATATCACGTTTTCCGCACAAGCAGACCAGCAGCAACAACATGAGGAGGAGTAACAGTAAGAATAAAAATGATAAATCCAAGTCAACACATCCATTCATATACATACTACCGACCTTGAAGCAGTTTCCTTCATGATCAACACTACAAATCATACAAAAATACAAATTACAATTGCCTGCAAACAATCCATTAAAATAATATTGGTGACTGATATTATCAGTTTATGTAACACATCGGTTTTATCCAAAAAAACACGTACTGGGATGCCGTACGTGAGGTCCCAATGGCACTAACTTAGACAAAATAGTTACAACGCGTTAGATACAAGTCATAGCACTCAATGAATTTACCTCTTAACCGTATAGATCCGATCACCAACCAGACATCCTAGTTCCCCTGATCACGAAAAACTTCACTCATTCAACAAGAAGTAGTACTCGAACTAGACGAGATCATCTTCCACTGATCATAATATTCACTGCAGCCCCTGTGCATATACCCGTTCCCCGAAAGGCTAATCAAAGATTATGGTAACCGAAACACGTTCCAAAAACACTTATATGGTCAATTTGTTAAACCATACCATCTAGTAAACCAATAGGAAACTGACAAAAGCAATGAAACCCTAACTAAACCATTGCCGAAGCGAGTAAACCCTGCGAAACAAAAGGCAAACAGAATTCTGACATTCCTCGCCATATATTCTTGTACTAATCAAACAAAAGGCAGACTTCGGGGAGATTCTCAAAGAACAAGGGCACTGCCTCTGAAAAACCAATTGAAGAATCTAACACGCTAAATAAGAAGGGAGATAGGTAAGTACAGAATTCGCAACTACAGGAAACATGTCGAAAGTATACAATCAACCACTTTAGAACTTTGGAAAGTCACGAAGAATATAACTCGAAAAACAGAAATTCCGACTTTAGTAACAGCAAGCGCCACACCCAGCTACGTCAAGGAAAAAACCAATGTCTTCGCAGAACACCTTTAAAATACCTTCACCCCAATAATTTCAATCCCCGAATGGTAATTTTTAGAATAAAATACATTATAAATGTTTTCAACAAGCTCACAACAGCAGAAGAACTTGAAAACATGTTACAGTTTTACCTTGAAAAAGGCACGAAGTTAAACATCGCACAAAAAAGCATTTACACAATTATCCTCACTTGATACTTCTAGTATGAGATCTGGCTACTTTATTGTAAAATATTCGCAAATTTTCGGAAACGTGGAGCAAACACGACTGTAGCAGCTACCGTCCTATAAGCGTGTTGCCTACGCTATCAAAACTATTTGTACGAATAATTTTCCATCAGCTCTACACGTCCTTAGACAACCTTAAAATAATCCGTTCAGTCCAGCTCGGATTCAGAAAAAAACACTCTACTGTACAACAACTGCAAAGAGTCGTAAAATTGTTGAACAAGGATATGAAAACAAGCAATTTACTACAGCTGCTTTTTAGACTTCACCCTTCCCTAAGGTTTAGGTAAAAAGTTTAAAATGCAAAATGATACTCAGTACCCTAGCGCACTGGTAGCGATATTATTTTAGTTTCTGGAAAAACAGAAATTATACACACAGGAGTCCCACCAATTGTTCCAACATATTTATCCACGGGAATTCTATTTCACACATGAGCGAGATTGTTCTGTTCGCGGACGATACCCTCATAATAACTCGGCATAAAGATCGTCACATCCCAATCAATCAGCAACCCATACGCTAAGTTTTTGGTTCAACAAATAGTGTGTAAATCTAAATCCTACCGGATGTGCAACAGGAATATTTAAATTAATATTATATTACATTCCGAGGTGAAAAGTGCTCCATTACTGTCGAGAGATTAAATAGTTAACCGAGATTCGAAGCGTCGAAGTTAACTTTATCTCGAGACAGGAATGAAACTTTTCACCGTGGTATGTATACTATTTTATTCAAAACCACTTTATTAGGAAAACTTATTTGAGAGCTTGTGATTGACATTTAATATTTTCGATAATTGACAGAAAGGTCACTTTCCGACTAAGAGGTAGAAGTGTTGAACCCATTTTCCATCCAATTGCACTCTTGGTCAAATGGAAGGTTACATATCAACAATAAACTCAATTTAGGCTATGCAAGGTTGAATCAGCGCTGCCCCGTCATCAATAGAAACACACTATTACTCTAGATATCACTCCTTCCACCAGTTGTAATATACGCTTGTCTAGCGTGAAATACAACTTCCAAAATTAATATTTAAAATAATCAAGTCTTCTAAAACAAGGTCCTTCAAATGGCTTCTAACGCGCAGTGGTTCCTGCGCAGCCAACAAATACACAGATAACTTGGGATCGACTCTCTAGAGCAGTTTATCAAGAATACGACAAAACATTTTTCTTCAATCTCAAACACCGACACTGACGTACTCCAACAGCTGGGTCGTATTCGCCTCAAAAGACGACTTCCCCAAAATCTCCCAGTTCAGGCGACACCATGAAAGACTAAATAAATATAACTTGAGGAATCAATTTCTTTCATGTCAACGAATTTGCGCGAATAGAGTGCACTTATGTACTATGTTGTCACAACCATTTACAATGTTTTAAATGTTGATCTAGTAGCGCTATCTTAATAAAAGTTATCACCCAAACCATATAAATAGGTCCTACACAAGCTTGACGCCCTTCCGGAGGTATGGATATCGAGAAACCAAAGCAGAATCAACTACAGAATAAGTATATCAATTGCACAGAGGAATATTAGGCACTTGGACACTAATCTTATTTGCAGATGAGAGAATGGAAATATAGTAGTTAGAAAATAACAACTTGAAAAACATGTAATGAAAATCGTTCTGATCTAATTAAAAAACATCGAATTTAACCCTCTTTTAATGTAAAATGTCTTGGCTTATTTAAGAAGGGTAATTTAAATCTACGTGGTGTATATAAAAAATGAAATATTAAGATGCAAGTAAGCAAAGAACTTAATTACAGAAGATAATTGGCAAAATGATAAAACTTAATGGATACAAGGATTATTATTTACAAGTGAATAATTGAAGAATTGATTGGAACAGTTTTATTGAGAAGAATACATTTGACAAGTAACATAAATAGTGGTAATTATTGCTGAGTAGAAAGACCATAGAAGTGTCGGTGAAGCTAGAGGATCCATTCCGAAAGGTAGTAGCAGAGGCAGGAGTAGATCTGGTTTGTTCTGTTGGCTGTTTGCTGTCAAGGATTTTGAGTTTTGGAGTATTGGACGAAGCTTGACGCTGGTGATCTATACGTGAGTGCTGCATTGCAGAGAGCTCTTTAGAGGGGGTCCATTCCAGAAGGTAGTGAAAGAGACAGGAGCAAATCTGGGATTGTTCTATTAGTTGGTTGCTGTCAGGGATTTTTGGTTTCGTGGTATTAGACGAGGCGTGACACTGGTGATTTACTCGTGAGTGCTGCATTGCAAGAAGCTGCATAAAGGGGTCGATTACAGTCTTAAACATTTTCAAAGTGGAATATACAAGGTGAGTAAATTCTTAGAACATACCAACTATAAAGTAAATAAAGACATTTTAAACGTAGCAATTAACTAAGAAACAATAACTTACCTTATTATATAAAGTTATAGTGTAAAATTCTTAGAATGGGGCATTTGTCATTGAGATTTGAGAATTACTGCTGACATTTGCTTGACATTAAAAGTGACATTCAATTTGAATGAGTAGTTGAAAAATACTTGAAAATAATTTTTCATAACAAAGTAACTAGATAATTGAACCCAAACCCCTGAAAGTGTCTCAGGTGCTATCATCTTAATATTTGAAACTTCTGCATATTAAAAGGTACAAATCAATTTTGAACAGAGTAGCCAGTGCAATACATAGCGCTGGCAGTAGAACCAATTAGCCAGGCTACCACAGAACTAAAGCCCATTTGGATGCCACTACTGCACAGGGAATTATAAAAAAGTAGTATAAGTTTATAACTAAAATATATGACCGGGCTGGTGGCCTAGTGGTAACAGTGTCAGACTAGTAATCACAGTGATCAGTGGTCCCGGGTTCAAACCCCCGGGGTAGGCACTAGCGTAGGTGGTTAAAGAAATCAGTCATTCGCAGGACTAACCAGGAGTTCATTCGTCTGAGGACGGGAGTAGATCAGAAATTCCCGAAACGTTGTGTGATGAACAATCGAGACAGTGGAAAAGGTCCGATAAAACATATCATAATACACCACTGTCAAAAAATTACATCATTCAGAGAACACCTACACGGGAACTGAACACTATTGTGTTAGACGGGAGTTTATGTGTGTTATATTAAAATTCAATTTTCCTTACTTTTGAAATGTGTCAAGGTGGAGGATGCAACTCACCCATGACCACAAAGCGGCAACGGGGTGCAAACAGTGCAGGTTCGACCATTGCTTGGCCCAGTGGCGGAGGCAGGCAGTTAAATGTAAAAGAATATAAACTTACTGATCTGTAAATCTCATCGACAACAATGGTTGTACTCATCGGGGGTGGCCTCCTCCTGGCCCCTCCGTACTTTTGGCAGTGGCATCGCAATGCTGGGCCTTACATCCGTCAGCCTCAACCCTTTGGCACCTCATCGCCGCCTTCATTGGCTGGGTTAGCTATCGGTACCTTTCGCTAGTACTGCCCAATAGTAATCCACTAGATTAACTATTGTTACAACCCGTACAGAGTCGGTAATAACTACCGTAGTATACTGATCTTTCACAGTACAGCAATTACCGTAAATCTTGCTAAGCTCTAATGGGGCTTATAATTAGGAACTCCATGCTTCCGGTGCGGAACGACATGCTTCAGCGAATCACTGGGCGGACTTCGTGCTCCAGCTCCAGGATTCAACTCTTTGACTATCACATAGTCGACTAGCAAAGCAAGAACCTCTGACGTATGCCGGACGCTGTAATTGCCAAAAAGTCTACCAAATGCCATTCAGCTAACTACGATAGTACGTACATTCTACTCTAACTAAATTACCTAATTAACTACTAAGAAATACGCTTAGCTGCGCTCGCAGCTTTGGCTCGCCTTATTACAACTTATCACAATATAATTACTTGTTTCGCATATAATCGCTTACGCCAAGAAATGATTACGCAAAACAGCACACGTTCACTCACACGTCGCGCCGCTGTCGCACCCTCAAACGTTCTGTGTATTTTAGAATTTCATTTCTACCCGAGCCCCATTGATACGGTTCATTGGTTGCACGTGGCGTCTGGGTCCCCGAAAAACTGACCGCGAACCAATGCCTAATACATCCGTCAAGATTATATTACATTCCAGGGCTCAAAACATTCCAGGCGTGGCAAACGTAGTAATTAAAACTTAAAAATAATGCACCCTAAAACCATCAAATATTTCATCCCTAACAATTGGTTTTATAAATTGGTAACTGCAACTATAATAAAAACTTATTATATAACCGTTACTGTAGGTGATTTATATTGGTGTTGAAAACGTTTTTGTTGTCACTTAATGAAACCTAAAGCTCTTTAACCTTTGAGTAACCTTACATACCCACTATAAAACTTTGTAACGATCTGGTAACCTTATAAACCTCCAATATAAACTCACAACCTTAATAACACCCTTATAAAACTTAGCAGTTACTTGTATTGATGAAAATTGTTCATTGGGTTACTATTCCATGATTTTCAAACAGAACTCGAAATGTGTTAAAAGAAACTGAAAATCGGATTATACCATACATACATCTAAAAATGCACTGCCCGATAATATTGGTAATCCTGACGACGTAAACCGGCATTTAATTAACTATATCGTTATACAACAAGCACATAATCAACATTTACAAACACAGTCAGTAATATTATAAAACTTAAACAGATAGATGAGATTGAAATATTGACAATTATGTTTATCTGTATTGTGACCCTTAAAACTACACAAATTACAGTCGAATTTTATGTCAATTCTGCACCTTTCAGCAAAACTCGATACATTAGAGATATTGGTATTTTGCTTTCGATTCTTTGATATGGATTCTATTGTAAAGGTTCTTCTGTGAAGCTTCAAAGAGTATATATCAAGAAGCGAACTAATTTATTAGCTGAGGCGAATTTGGCAATCTTAAAAGGAAATCGAGCAGTGTACTTTTGGGAGCAACAGGTACGGAAGTTAGACTACCGCAAGCAATTTATAGAATTCTATCAAATTTTACCAAATCCCACTATTCAACTCCGAATAGATGCGCGAGTGTATTTTGAAAGATGCAGTATTTCCCGACATATCTAAAAACATTACTTATCACAAAAGAATGCCTGTGCATTCGCTGAGATGTTAATTTCAAACGTCGGTTGGAGATTTAATTCAAACAGAGCTTAGTTTAGGTTGGCAAAAAATTTATAAAGCGTTGTCAGTTTCAATAGAAGGCAGCAAATGAAATTTCTGCGCCCGTCTTGTTGCAAGCAGTTCCCGGAAATTTAATTTAAAATTCAGAGACTACCTGCTAGCTAACTTTTAATAGCTAACACGTAATAACGGCCACTTCTGGCTTTCCGTTAGTTTTAGACACTTATCAATAAATTCCACCCCAGGAACTGTATAGCATTTTTGTGATATATGTCCACTATTAATATCCTGTTGCCTTATTTGGTAGAAGTATAAATCACGTACAATCAGAATATTAAAAAACTTTCGGAATAAACATGTCGAACTGCTATGAAATGAAACATTTCGGGATATTTATTACTTTCAGTTCTCAAGTTATGCCGGACGGGATATGCCTGCATGCTTATTCTCCTGCGTTGCGCCCCTGATGCTTTTGCAAGATTTACTTTATCACAAGATGGTCCTATACGGCGAAGTGCGGTAATATTATATTCGCACTTATGAAGGATTTTCATAGCATTATTTTGGTGTGTATATTAAACATATCAAAACATTCTTTCATCTGCGGTAAGCGATAAACTGCAGGGCTTAATTTTCAGTTTTCGTGTTGGTGCAAATTGATCCAACAACAGCCCACTGCAAGATGTCGGATGTTTGGGGGATAAACTAGCAGCTGACAGGAAGCATACTGGATGAATTTCAGGGTGGAAAATAATCTCAGCAGAAGTGTTCTCATGCATGTAATATGTTAGCATATTGGACCGCATCTGTTCCATTACGAAAACAGGATTGTATTTTTACCTATATCCGAGCAAATAACGCGTCCTTTTTTTTGTTTCTCCTGCGTAACGGGATATGTTTCTGGAATATCGGAGACATTGAAATGCAGCATAGGTACCAACAAACTCTAACATTATTTCGCTTTCTGCCAGCCCGAATTATAATGATATCGTATGATATTGGTGATTACTAAAATATTTATGTATATTACTACACATATTAATATTTTTGTAAAACTTATTGACATTTAGATACATCACAAAATGTTCTAAAATTTTTTTTATGAATCTGAATTTTATGTGTAGGTCCCAATACAACGACTTTTGTTAAATTGGTTTATTTACAAACATCATCAAAGTGACAACTTATGTGACTTGACAGACAAGGTGAATGCGTTACGTTTATGCCTAGGCATAATAGTTTAGTTTCATAACATGTCGAGTGCAATAACACTTTTAGCACGAGTTTGCATACAATATTTTTTCTACGACCTTAAATTTTCTATTGGTAGTCCATGAATGTGATTTAACAAAGGTTTGCATTTATGACAGTTATAATTTATGCCATAATAAAGAAATGGCCTTGACGAACAGGTGAATGTTTGAGGAGCCAGTACTGTCAAAGTCAGTTATCAAAGGTAATTTTAATATTACACATCTGACTTTATTCATTACATAACGCTTTAATTATTTAAAAACACTTTACCTCTAATGCAAGAAGTAACTAGAATAACTTTACAACCTCACTTCCAGTTCGAAATTGTAGTTTTATAACCTCACTTCACTTTATAACACGTGTGCTAAAAGTAAACACCTGATCTCATTTTAAACAACCTAAATTATAAAACGTCACTTTTAGTGAAAAAGGCTAGCTCTAAAGGGTCTAGTTTTAGGGGTGGTCGCGTAAAAAAAAGTTTTTTTTAAATTTCACTTAAAAAAGTAGGTTTCGGTGTGTGAAGTGCCACTTTTTTCACTCAGTGAAGAAAGTGACACTCTGCTTTTAATTTAGGAATGAACGATTTTAAATAGACGTTTCCTTAGTTACCAGAACTGACCAACGCACTTGACTAAAAAGAAGGCAAATAAAATTCTGAACAAAATAGGCTTGGATTTGAATATTTGATGAAATTTTAAAGAACCTTATAAACAACTGGTGTTAGCGTGCTTATTTTTTGCGCGTGTGGATTATTAAACTCGGCTGCGCCACTTCTAATAACCCTCCACATTTGTAAAAAAAAGTTTCACTTCTAACACTTATGGTCTAAATAACTATTTATGTGTACAACGATGCCTATAATATATAACGCCTGTTGGCTGAGTACCAAAATAAAAAAAATTCACATATGGGAGCAAAACGCGGTTTCTACGATACCAAAATCGTGAGAGAAAAAATGAATTACTCCCTAGAGGAGAGAAATTTCCCTAGGGAGTTTTCATTATGACTGAGTTTTGCGTCAGTTTTGACACAAACTGACGCAAAACCTAACCTGCTAACCTCGAATTTGACATAGACTTACAGTGCCACCAACATAGTAGCTCGTACCGCGCGTAACGAAACTCCGGCGAGTCGCCGGCGAGCCGCTGGCGAACGACTATGCATACGGGTGTTACAGTGCCACCAACTTTAAAATTTACCATAGGCTACTAATTTTATGATAATTGTAACTAAAATGTCAATAAATGACGCTATTTTGCTTCAGTGCAATTTCTCTCCCTCAGTGCATAATCTACAATTTTTACGCCGGCGAAGTAAAAGTACCTACTTCAAAGCTAAATTAGCCTTCGAATCTTTTTACATTGGCCTGCTTCATTGTCGGTAACTGACGTAGGCGTCATTTCTCGATAATCCTAATTTATTTATTTTAGTTCGGGCGTTTGAAAATATAATAGTATACTCTGTTCGGAGTTAAAGTGACTTTGTGTGCCTCGCTCGGACCTGTCGAACGCGTCCGGTCTCGTCACACAAACTATCACTTTTACTCATAATAACACAATATATCGTGTGTTTAAAAAAAACTCATTCGCAGCATGCCATGATCAAATTGAAGTTTACCGTAACTTGATACATAGCTACCCATTGCAGAAAATGAACTACCATCAGTCAGCGAGTACTAAATTACATCTTCATCTTGAATTATTTTCTTAAAAATATACAAAACACTTAGTAATAAAAACAATTTTTATCCGCAAACGTCACAAAAGTGACAACTTATTTGTCTTTATTGACAAGGTAAAAGTGTCACTTTATCTGCCTAAGCAGACAAAATAGCGACTTTTGCGTACTTTATCTGCCTAAGCACACAAAATGATTGCTCTCTTTCTTTCTTTCTATGTTTGTTCGCCATCTCCTCCGAAGATACTGGACCGATTAAATTGTATGATGGCTTAACATTTTCCTAATTTTTAGAATTAGTTCGTAGGCCGGTTTTTATTTTCAAAAAAGTACAAAAAAGTTTTAATTTAAATAAACCTTTAAGCAGCGGATCGGAGCATCTGTCGCCGTGGGTTATGGTGTGACAGCTGCTGTGGCCGTGTGCTATTAGCACGGGTGATTCAGTATGTTCATATATCATTACAGTTGCGCGTTATCTGAACAACAGAGGTTGGCGCAGGGGTACAGTGCTAGCCTGAAATTTACCTGAATACGTTTGCGGATAAAATAGTATATGTTATTCGGAGTAAAAGTGACTTTATGTGGCTTAGCTGAATTATTTGCCTCACTAACGTTCGGCTAAATAAACTTCAGCTTCGCCACATAAAGTATCACTTTTACTCCTAATAACATAATCTACTATTATTGACTGCTACGAATAATACCGTATGTTAAAAAAAAATTACATAAGGGTTAGTCATTGAAAAGTAATTTCAACAGCTTTAGAATTTGCAGTCGCGATTTCAGTTTATAATTCTTAGGTTAGGTTTTCCGCTGACATGTAATTAAATTTCTTAATAGTAGTTTATTTATCTAGAACGAAAAGTGGCATTTAAAGAGCAAGAAAGTTGTTTACGGCCGAGGCGTTAGCCGAGGACGGAATTAATTGCGAGGACCTTTAAAAACACTTTTCGTTCGTGGTCAATACAACGGTTTATTTCATACTGCAAGTTTAATGAATTTTAAATGAAAAGTTGTAAAATCATTTTAAATGTCATGTCAACAACTGACGTATAATTTTAAAGTACTTGAACTTTAAAATTTTACTTTAAAGTACTAGGACTTTAATGTTCCATTTTTTGTACAATAAATTTACTTTAAAGTACTAGGATTTTAATGTTCCGTTTTTGTAACATAAATAATCCGAAAATAGTACTTTATGTAACTAGTCCTCAAAGCAAGGCTTTAGGGGACGAGTCCGTAATATGAAGATGATTCCTCTAAAGCCATTTGAGGACGTGTTGCATACAACGTTTTTTTGTATTAGCTCTCCAAACATTATAATATGAAGTTTCAATTACCATTAACGCGGCATTATATTAGGAGGCCGCGCGAAAATGTATTTTTCGCTCCCCAAACTGGTTACTTTGGAAACTGTCTAGGATCCTCAAAATGGCCATTTAGAGGCCTTGTACTTAAAGTCGTCATGGCAACTAATGTTTGAGTCCGCTAAAATGTTGCCATGACGACTTTAAGTACAAGGCCTCTAAATGGTTATTTTGAGGATCCTAGACAGTTTCCAAAGTAACCAGTTTGGGGAGCGAATACAAAAAATGTAATTTTTGACATCAGTATGAAATAAATAATTTTTATTCGGATTAGTACCAAATTCAATGAGTTAGCTGTGGTTGTGTAAGCCGAAGTACCTATCAGGTAATATTTAGATACAGCCATTCTTAGGGCAAGCGCAGGTTGTGTGCAGTTGTGTGCATGGACGTTAATTTCTTAAGTTGCGTTGTAAATAAACCAATTTTTGAAGAAATAAGCTCCTTTATTTTAATTTAGACGATAACAGTAACAACTAAATTACCAAACTGTAAAACAAATCATAACAAGTAGGTGATCATTTAAATTGAAAATTATCATTTTTTATTTCACAGATACAAAAATAGTACTTTATGTAACTAGTCCTGAAAGCAAGGATTTAGGGGACGAGTCGTAATGTTTCCGGACGAGGCGGAGCGAAGCACAGCCGAGTCCGTAATATGAAGATGAGTCCTCTAAAGTTATTTGAGGACGTGTTGCATATAACGTTTTTTTGTATTAGCTCTCCAAACATTATAATATGAAGTTTCAATTACCATTAACGCGGCATTATATTAGGAGGCCGCGCGAAATGGCTATTTTTGTATCTAGAATGCGAAATGCTACTTTTGCTTTCGAGAATGGAAGTTATTTTGCCGAGCTTTAGCGAGGCAAAATATCCATTCGAGAACGCAAAAGTATTTCGCATTCGAGATGCAAACAATGATTTTTCGAAAACTGCAATAAAACTAAGTAGTATGAAAATAAAAAAATTAAATAAGGTAACTGTCAACGTTAATTGACAATTTTATATTTCATAAACAATTAATTTATGTTTGAAGCACGGCCTGCTGAATTGTTTGACAAACGTCAAAGTGACGTATAAATTTAACTCACTGCAATATCGGCACCTTCAATTTACATGTAGTACAACATAAATTAGTCATGTTTATAATAGTTTATAATAGTTATTAGTATCTATTGAAATTTTAAATTACTTAATATGAAACTAATATGGGTTGCTTAATTAATAAAATCACAAATAAGTTCCTAAAAAATTAAAAATTTGTTGACTTTTCTTTTATGTTCTAGAACGCAAAAGAGTTTTGCGGTCTAGAACATAAAAGTATTTCGCTGTTAAGTGACAAAAAAGAATCACTTTGCTTACTGAGAGTTTAACGAAAATGTCAACATTTGATGACAGTTTTCGAAAAATGTATTTTTCGCTCCCCAAACTGGTTACTTGTACCTTGTACTTCGTCGTCATGGCAACTAATGTTTGAGTCCGCTAAAATGTTGCCATGACGACTTATATACAAGGCCTCTAAATGGCCATTTTGAGGATCCTAGACAGTTTCAAAAGTAACCAGTTTGGGGAGCGAATACAAAAAATAAATAAAAACTAACCAAGCGGTTGAAAATAGTACCCGTTTTCTTAGAGATACAAATTTACTCGCCTTTTCATACTATTAAAAGCATTTATAAGCATTTGAGAAACTATTTTGGCACATCGTTCAATAATTGTGGGTATTTTGCAGTTCCTCGATAGTATTGATAGGGGTCTTACAGTGTTTTCCGATTGCTTCTCACCATATATCAGTTGTGTTTCACTTTATCTCAAATGCTTTTCCCTCTTGTCAACGCTTGTCATTATTGACAAATGGGAATTACATTTGAAAAATAGTGAAACACGATACATAGTGAAAACCAATCGGAAAACCCTGTATATACATTATTTTTCAGATAAGGGAATCTAAAGTAATCTAAAATAGTCAAGTCTGGTGATCTAGGTGGAAATTCTGGATTTAAACGTAAAATAATTATTCGATCGTTAAAAAATTCGCGAAGATAATTAATGGTTTGTTCAGCGGTGTATACAGCCTCGCCATCCTGTTGTAAGTAGTCTTGCTGGAGTTCATCCTCATGAAGCTGATTAATATATTCATTTATAATATTTCCGTATCACTGAGCAGTAACAGTTTCGTAGAAAAATATGAGTCCGATAATACATCTTCGAGACAAAGCAATCGAAATACCATCTTTTAGCGGGTAAAGGGAAGTTTCACGAAAAGTTTGAGGGTTTTCAGCACACCATAACCTCATATTTTGTTAATTAATATAGCCAGATAGCTAAAGTATGGTTCATCAGCAAAGAACTTCCACTTTCAACCGGTAAAGAAAATAATGCAAATTGCTTCTTAATATCCTATGTGATGTTGTATATGAGACATTTAATTGCTGTCCTAAATGGCGAACAGATACGCAGGGTTGACGTACACAGTCTCGCATTATTAACTACTTCTTCAGTGCGTATTTTTTTGGTCAATCAATGCATTGCTTCCGGTTTACACTTCCAGTTTCGCGGAAGTTATGGACCATTCTTGATAAAGCATCACTAACTACCTTATATTAGCTGCCGCGGGAAACTCCTCGCTGAGAATAAAGAATATATCCAATTTTCATCGACTTTTCTTTAATTCCGAAAGTAACTTTTCAACAAAAACACTCGTGCAAAAGCCATCTTATTTTCATTTTTGCTTTATACAAGTAAACTTAATGCAGTGTAAACATATGGCTGTCACAGTGACAGATGTTTTAATAAACAAAATGCAATCTGACTTTCACCTACAGACTTAAGTTAAGACAGGTTTAGATTTTCTATCTTTCTTTCCAAGGCCTACCCTAAATGAGCTTTTTTTTAAACACCCGATAATACTATACGAGATTGTTTCCAATAGAGAACCGAAAAGTCCAAGTACTAATATTTTCTGTAATGATTTCCTTGTTTTCTTGGTTCTAATTATTACTAGTGCGTTTATGAGTTAAATTATAATCTAATTGGATATAACGCATACAGTTTGCAAAAAATATAATTATATATATAATGCCAACCTTATAAGAATGAGAAGATAGTTTAGTTTATTAAATATACAAAGCTCTGTATTATTAATTTAAAAAGTCATCCACAGGTACATTTTTAATGAGTAAAGTTTGTTTGATTTAGTAATAAATATATAATAGTTTTACTATACCGAATAAGCGCCATAAGCATGACTGGACTATTTTTTATAGTTTTTATGTATTTTGACTTTGGGAATACACCACCACAATAATGTTCAACAGAGACTGATGATTTCATTAAAATATCAAGGAAGCAAGACCCCATAGAGATTTAAGTTAAATCTTGTATAACAAAATTTATATCCGAGAAATGCAGCGAGGAATTGTGTTAAAATTATTGTGACAACTTCTGACCGCAGCTAGAAAATGATTAAGATTTCATTCTTGAATCCTGTGGTCTACATCCGATTCAAATGACCATAGTTTTTAGAAAAATATGTTACAATCGTTGTGTTTTAAGAAATGTCATAAAAGTTCCTTTTAGAAACTCCTGGGCTTATAAAATTTTGTGTGCGTATTGTGAGGGTAGTAGATCATGGATAAAACAAAAGACAATCCTATATGTCAAATATGTTTATTCCCGAGAAGCTAAAAGATATTTTTTCCGGATACTTTTCTAGCGGTACTAGTCACCTTCTTATTTAGCTACATGTTCTCTATTTAACTTCCTAAAATTACATGTCTTCGAGTGGTGCATGCCAATTTGCAAAACCATCGTGCAAAATATAACATAGTTTTTATATGAAGTCTGGTGAAGTTATACTAAAAGAGCAAAATCAATTAATCGAATGTCGTGCCTTTACACGGCAATAGGGTAATGCGGCTTTAAGAAATTACACCATACTCCACTACCGATCCAGTCTCTTCCGATAAATGTTTTCATCGAATTTTAAAGAAGGCCTCTGAAGAAAGAGCTTTAAATACTTGCATTCTTAGATAATGAGACGATGTAGAAAATTAATTGTAAAACGGCCCCTTGTAGTACGTCTAACATATTTCAATATACAGCGAATTGCAGAAGGTAGTTGTGTGACGCGATGCTCAAGTATTCGCGTCCTCTTCATGTTACCTTTGTTTAGCATGTTAATTCAACGCATCGACGGTTTGTCATACTTAGAACTTGTATCAACGGCTCACAATCACTAACACAAGCTTCCCGATAAACTTGACAAAATGTTGGATTATGCCCTCCCTGTGTTTGATTTTTCAATTTGTAGAAAAGTAACTTGAAAAAGAAACGACATAATACGAAATGGTATTTATCTACTTTAATATCACAAGATGGTTATTACTACAACATGGAGAACAGTGCTACAATGGCGTCAATTATAGCACTGTTTATGTATTGTTATTTTCATATAATAAACGTTGAAATAGCTAACCTACCTTGTTCAGGAAATTGACAGATTGTCACATTTACGACTTGTGGGCATTCAAAGTTTTTTATTACTTTTATGCAAACTGGATAAAACAGTTTAATGTGAGCGTTGTAGCACTCGTTCTAATTGGTCACTCGAAGCTGTTCTCATCGTGCCCCAAACCTACTCATACTACAAAGTAGGCCCGCTGATTAAATTATTATAATAATACAGGGTGTTATGGAAATGAGTGCAAATATTTTAACCCGTAATAGAACTCGCTAAACCGAACCACTTCTCTATTTATCCTTTTTTCATAAATGCCCTCAAAACTGAGCTAAATTAAAAACAGTTTTACTCTAAAAAATGCATATCCGCCTATGGAATAACATTTTAATTTAATGGCACAGAACACAATATTTATGCAACAAGTGCTAAAAGCCGACGTTTATGCGCGAGACATGAAAATTATGAAACGACTTTTAGCACGCGTTGCATACAATATTTTATCTACGACCTTAATTTTACCGTTATTAATCCATAAATATCGATTTAAGAAAGGTTCGCATCTGCGACACTTTTAATTTATGTCATAATGAACAGTAGGCTACGCCGCGTGGGCGATTGTTTGACCACGCCAGTGCTGTCAAGGTGAGTTACGAAATGTAATTATTGATACTCCACATATGACTGTATTCATTACTTAACGCTTTAATTATTTCAAAAACACTTTACCTGTAACGCAAGAAGCAACTAGAATAGCTTTACAACTTCACTTGCAGTTCGAAATTATAGTTTTATAACCTCACTTCACTTTTAGCCCGTGTGCTAAAAGTAAACAGCTGATCTCTTTAAACACTGTAAACTATAAAACGTCACTTTTAGTGAAACAAGCTAGCGCTAAAAGGCCTACTTTTAGTAGTGGTCGTAGATAAAAACATTTATTTGACTTGCAAACCAACAAAAACTGCATAGGTACTGATAAAGCGTTTACTTCACATCTGGTGACCAACGTACTTAATCAATTGAGGTAGGTAAGTTACTGACCGTATGTCGTTCACCTATAACTTAGAATTACTTACCGAGCGGCTCGTCAAATTTAGGGGAGATAAATAATTGAGAAAATATACGATTAAATGAAAAACGATTCATAGAAAAGTTGTTCATTTTGGTGAGCTCTATCACTGGTTAAAATATTTGCAATCATTTCCATAACACCCTGTATACTAAATGATTAGTGCACATTTGGCTTTAATAGCTATTAACATATCTAGGAATGTTATGAGTATCGTAACTGCCGAAGTTGTTTTGAAACCCGAGCTCTTAGAGCGAGGATTTTAAGTCATCTAAGGCTGTCATAATTTATAACATCCGTGGTTTGTTTAATAGTTTATCGGTTGCAGTATGGTAATGGTTACCATGTACGGTAAAGGAATATTATCGTACAGCTGATACAGTTATGACTTAACCCTTCAGTGCTCGCGCGGGATACATGTGTATCCCACTTGCCTTTGAAACGCGCTTGCGCGGTAACACGAATTACGCCGCAGGCCTGCCTTTAGGTAATCCTTCGGAACAGTTCGCTCGTAACTGTGACAGAGTATGGTTGTGATTTTTTGGCAGTTAATTGTGATTGGCGATAATTTTTGACTTTGGGATACGAGAGTATCCCACGCGACCGCTAAGGTTTCATTTTTATCCATTTGTTGCTGGTAAGTTTTTTATTTGTTTTTAATATTTCTTAGTAATTGTTTTAACCTTTAGCTGTCTAAAAATGGCAAGCAGAGATCCAGCAAAATGGATGCAATTGTTTAACGAGTTAGAGGAAGAGGAAGTACTAGGGGAAGCAGATCCTAATGAGGACGAAGGCGATCTTTGTACAAAAAGTGACCACGATTCAGAGTCGGAACAAGATGCCGATGAACAGGATACTGAGGAAAATTTAGAATGGTATAGTGATGATAATGTTCCTGGTTACATAGGAAAGGACCATACCACGCAATGGAGAAAAATTTGTCCACCGAAAACAAGAACTAAGGTACATAATATTTTTGACAAAAAACCAGGACCTAGAAATAATGCACTGCAGGCTAAAACTGAATTGGAATGTCTTCAAATTTTTTTGAGCGACAATATTATAGAAGTTATCACTAATTCAACAAATATTTATATAGATAATGTAAAATCAAAATATCAACGTGAAAGGGATGCGAGACTAACGGATACTTGTGAGATAAGAGCTCTACTTGGAATGTTATATCTTCTAGGAGCCAGTAGATCAGGTAGACAAAATATAATGGATTTCTGGAGAACGGATGGTATCGGAATGGACGCTGTTTATTGCACCTTGTCCCACAACCGATTCCGCTTTCTTCTACGTTGCCTACGATTTGACGATATAACCAGTCGCGAAGAGCGGAGACAGAATGATAAGCTAGCGGCAATAAGAGAAATTTTCGAACTGTTTTTAGAAAACTGTCAAAAGTCAGTAGTACCTGGATCAGATCTAACGGTTGACGAACAGTTGGTGGCGTTTAGAGGTCGATGCCCTTTTAGGCAATATATTCCGTCGAAACCAGCTAAATATGGCCTAAAAATCTTCGCATTAGTAGATTCAAGTACCATGTATACTTTGAATCTGGAAATATATGCTGGAAGTCAACCAGAAGGTCCTTTTCTCGTATCTAATAGTCCTGGGGAAGTTGTCAAACGGCTTGTAGGGGTGGTGAAAGGTACATTTCGTAATATAACCATGGATAACTGGTTTTCTAGTTTTCCACTAGCACTAGAACTCAAAAGTGAATACAAACTTACAATGCTGGGAACTCTAAAAAAAACAAAAGGGAAATACCTGCTGAACTGGTAAATACCGCAGAACGACCAGAAAAAAGTAGTCAGTTTGCTTTTCATAAGGACTGCACTTTAGTTTCGTTTGTTCCTAAAAAGAAAAAAAATGTGCTTCTTTTATCAACAACTCATTCAGATGACAGCATTGACAAAAATACTGGTAAACCCATGATGATAATTGACTACAATCACACTAAGTACGGAGTTGATGTCGTAGATCAAATGTGTGCCACTTATAACGTTGCCAGAAACAGTAGAAGGTGGCCGCTTACGATTTTCTTTGATGTTATGAACATAGCAGCAATAAATGCACTGGTACTTTACCAACTAAATCATCCCGATTTTAATATTATTCGGCGTAAATTTTTATATTCCATAGCTTTGGACCTCATAAAGCCACAGATTAGCAGAAGGCTACATCTTCAAAATATTCCAAAACAACTCAGGGACAAGTGCCAGCATATTCTTGACGTTGAAGAACCTTCAACTTCTACCGGAACAAAATGCGCACCAGAAGTAAAGAAGCCTAAAACTGGAAATGGTCGATGCTATATATGTCCTCGAAAAAAAGACAAAAGGACTAGACATTACTGCGTTACGTGTAACAACTGGGTGTGTAACGAACATAAGAAGGAATCGCCATTCATTTGTGTTAAATGTGGAGAAAACAAAAATCAATGAGAATTTAGATTTTGTTTGTATTTTTTTATTTTTTACTGTAATTTTCATTTGGATGTTTAATAATATATTTCTTACAAAGATTTGTGTTTTTTCATTAATGCGCAATAAGTTTGTTGGGTTTTACTCTATATTATTACTCTGGGATACAAATGTATCCCACGCGACCGTTCGTGTAGCAAATCCCCGCGCGAGTAATCCAGGGTTAAGTTACCAGCCTACTTTTGTATATCTACTTCTCTTCTTTTTCTTCTCTAGCCATTAATCGTCCAACTTTGGACAGAGGCCTCTCTCATTTGGCGCCATTGAGTTCTATTTTGGGCGGCACGTTTCCAGTGCAATCCACCTATTCTCTTCAGGTCATCCCCCCAGCGCATTTGTGGGCGTCCTCTAGTCCGCTGTCCCATCCATGGCCTCCAATTTTGAATTTGATTATTCCATCGTCCATCTGTGTGTCGTACGTTATGGCCTGCAAAGGTCCATTTTAATGTAGTGACATATTCTACAACATCTCTAACTTTCGTTTTGCTTCTGAGTCATATATTTGTTTTTCTGTCTGTCAGCCTAATTCCTAACATAATTCTTTCCATGGACCTCTGTGTTTTTGCAATTTTATCCATGTTAGCTTTGGTAAGTGTCCACGTTTGGCAACTGTAAGTAAGTACTGGCAATATGCATTGGTTGAATGCACTGCTTTTTTGATATTGTTGTAGCTTGGGATTTTTAAGTACAAATGCTCCGAATCCTGCCCATGCTAATCGGATCCTTCGTTGTATTTCTGCCGTCTGGTTGTCTTTACCCATCTTTTGGATTTGGCCGAGGTATATGTATTTATTTACCTACTTTTTCCAATGTGCAATTGTCAATCCTTACGTGTCTATCTTCATGTGTGTTGGTCATTATTTTTGTTTTCTTCATATTCATTTTTAGACCGGCCTTTCGCGACGCTTCCTCCAATTCTTTTATCATTATTTGTAATTCTTCAAATGTTCCTGCTGTTAGTATGACATCATCCGCGTATCTAAGATGTGAAATTTTTTTATCTTTGATATTTATTCCGTATTCGGTCCATAGTAACGATCTGAATACATCTTCCAAGGCAAGTGTGAAAAGTTTAGGAGATATTATATCCCCTTGCCTGACACCTCTTTTGATTGGTATTTTACCAGTCTTTTCCTCAAGTTGTATCACCATTGTTGCTTTCTCGTATATGTTATGTATTAGCTGTCTATAACGTGAGTCTATCCTACAATTATTCATGGCCTGCTCCACCGCCCACAGCTCCACGTTGTCAAAGACTTTCTCGTAATCCACGAATGCCAAATGTAGGGGCAAATGGTATTCAGTAGCTTTTTCAATGAGCGTTCTTATTGTTAGGAGGTGGTCTGAGGTACTAAACTCTTTCCTAAGTCCTGCCTGTTCTACGGGCTGGTAAGCATCCATCTTTGGGGTAAGTCTGTAAGTAATTATCTTCATGAATACTTTATACATCTGCGAGAGTAGTGAGATAGGGCGATAATTATTTATGTCCGCTCTATCTCCTTTCTTATGCAGGAGGATAACTATACTTCGATACCAATTGTCTGGGATGACTGCGTTGTGTAAGCACTCGTTTAGTAATATTCTCATGGATTTTATTATGACGTCTTTCCCTTCTTTTAGCATTTCTGCTATTACTTTATCAGGGCCAGCCGCCTTATTATATTCGAGGTCCTTTATAGCCTGTTCTATCTCGTAGTTTTCAATGTTTGGTAGTTCTTCTGAGTTGACATTTGTAATAGTTCTGCTTAGCCCCTCTTGTATGTTATGATCTGGTGCAGTTTTGGATTCGTACAGGTTTTCGGAATATTTTGTTATTATTTTTTTTATATTCTGTTTTTTCCTTTCCTCTCTGCCATTGTTGTCTTTCATGGTAATTATTTTCGGTCTTCCTAATGTCGGTCTTAGACATTTCATGCCTCTGTTCATTTCGATTATTTTTTCTATTTTAGATTCATTGTACTTCCTTAGGCCTTCTTTGATTTTCCTTCTTATTGTCTTATTCAGTTCCTTGTATTCCTCTGTTTGTCTTTTGCCCTTGTTGATGAGCTCTCTTCTTTGTCCCATTAGAGTTTTTATTTTGTCACTTATTCTTTTTTGTCTTTATTTCTTTTGCTTGGCTCCTTTTACTCTTTCTTCTACCAAGTTTTTCTCTAGTCTATTATTTATTGTTAACATCGTTTTCTATATTTACCGATTGTATGTTGGTATCTTTCAAGATTATCCTAAACTCTTTTGCCTGCTCTTTTAATTTGTAAGCATCTATTTGCGTTTTATTTTTAAAATATCGTTTTCTTACTAGTTTTTTGTCTACATAAACTATGACTCGAAGCATACGATGGTCGCTTCCTGTGTTAAATTGATTTAAGGCTGTGACATTCCTAAAAATTAGTCTTTCGGAAGAGATGAAGTAGCCTATTTCATTTTTTGGTTCGCATTGGGCGATATCCAAGTTCATTTTCGACTTAGCTTCTTTTTAAAGAATGTATTTATGGCATATAAGTTATTTTGTTGTAGGTATTGCATAAGTCGTTCTCCTCTTTCATTGCGTGATCCGTAGCCATAATTTCCTATCTTTGATTCAGTTTCGTCAGTTTTCATTCCGATTCTTGTATTAAAGTCGCCCATAATTATGGTTGGTTTTGATTTTGTTTCTTCTACTGCTGTTGTGAGTTCTTCCAAAAATATTTCATACTCTTCATCTTCGTAACTAGATGTTGGCGCATAGGTTTGGAATATCTTCATTTTCGAGTTATTATTTTTGATTATTATGTAGGCTACTCTATCTGATATTGCCTTAAACATCTCTGTGTTTTTTTATTTTTCTTTTACTAAAAATCTTACGTCCCCTTGTGTTATATCTTCTTTCCCTTTATAATATACCCTGTTACCCGAGTTTAAGTCTATACATGGTTCTCCTCTTCTTTTGATCTCAGATAATCCCACTATATCCCATTTCACCTTTTGCAGTTCTTCTTCTAATTCATAAACTTTTTCGTCTTTGGCCATGGATCGTATGTTGTACGTCGCCAGGCAGATTTCAATCTGTTTGCTTGTCGAACTTTTGCCTCCCCCAGAATCCGTGAGGCAGACCAGATTTCCGATGTGGGATTGTGGATGTATTATGCTACCCACCTGGGGTGCCTTCCTTTTACGTTTTCTTGTCAACATTTTGTTTTCTTGAGAAGTATTGGCATTTGTATATCTGCACTGGTACCTAATTTTAGTGCTTACGGCATTGTTGGTGACAGTATAAATAAATTAAATTAAATTAAAGTAAACAAAGGCTTAATATCCTGAAACCAGTAAACTAAATTAATTATAATTATAATTAGCAATTTCAAAACAAGTTAGTACTACATTTATTGTATTTATTTATTAATAAATTGAAAACTGACAATAAATAATGTTGTTTAATGAAAATGCAACACCTAGTTTTTATGGTGATGAGTTCCCCAAAATAATTACAGTCCATAACTGGCTTTAACTTTTATTGAGAAATTCTATTTTAACACATTTTCAGTTCAAACTTTAACAAATAACGTGTTGCAGAAGTCCTGTCCGCGAGTGGGAGATAATCGTAGCAAATAAGGAATACACTCTTATTAGCTCCTACGTTGGATCGTGGGTCTAAATTGTCTTCAATATTTGTAAATATTTCCTAACTGGAAAAGAAGGAACTGTCTAGAAGCCAAAGTTTATAGCATGCACATACTTAGGTATATTTTTAAGCGATAATCAAATAACAAGATCCAATAAAAGTAGATTAAGATTATATAAATAAGTGAATGGTTAGATTTGCCTGCGAATTGCAAGCGAACGACTAGATTAAACAAATATATACTAGAAAAATTGTATCTAGAGATCATATATGTTATAAGGGATGAGCCATCGGATCTACAAATCAAGGATCATGTGAAGTAGCAAAAATCTAATTCACTTGTTTTATTTGATTTTGCATACTTTGTCGATCCAAAACGAATTACCTAGATGTCCCAACTTTTGCATGTACGGGGACTCTAATTGTACCTAATCAAGTAAACAATTCGGTAACTGTACGAATCGTTTAGATGTATATATTGTTCACTCGAGACAATGACTTTGTTGCTCCTTTGTCTAAACTAAACAAGCTGTAATTTTAACATATATTAAATCTGTGATTTACGGAGTTGTAAGCGCTTACTAGCGACGTATGTATATAACTAAAAAACTCTGATATATAGTGCAATCATTTTAATAAAGTAACTTGCGTCATTTACGAATCATCTAAAAATATTCTGTATTTAATTAAATACACCACAGTAAATGGTTCTTGAGGCTAATTACTCGAATCTGAGGCTAATTGCCCAAATCGTTCTGAGAAAGTGAACAAGAGTGTTACGTCTATTACCATATTATTACGGATTTATTAAATTGGTAGGGCACGTATTAGAATTATGCGCAAAAACCTTTCTTTTTCTCTCAAGCATGTATATAGCTTGAATTTTGATTTTCTAAATTCTACTTTTGATGTTATAAGAGCCCATTACGATTTTCAAGCAGTCTGATATCTTTTTAATTGTAAAGTTAGTATTAAAAGCTGCCACTTCATAACATACACTGAAAGTAAGATGTAAGCTAACAGCATTCAAATTGCAATACAGAGGTTTGAATTGTTAAACGAATTAATGCCGAATGTACCGAAAACATAACCTACTATCCTACTAAGCTGACTTATATTAAGAATATCGACTAAAATTTAGATTCTAAACAACAAATAAGCATTAGTTATTTATCTATTAAGGGCGTAATCAACAGATTATAGCACGAGTGAATGTTTAAAGCTCGACGCTAAGCGGACAGCTTTAAATTTCCCGAGAGCTAGAATCGTGATTAGGCACGTGGTACATACAACGTTTGATTTCATTTTAGTCCTCAAAATGGAAAAAATTCGAGGATTCCGTATCTTGGCTACAGACTACTGCGCCGTCGTTGTGCTGGCGCTGTGCATTTCTAGTGTGCTATGGTTTCTATGCAGATTGTTGGTGTTGCTATACTATATCGTTGGTGCTTGTTATACTGTAAGGTACTATATTTATACGAGCAATCTTGTCCGCCATTTTGAGTTACTGAAAGTGGCGGCAAATTCAAATTGTAGTTACTTTCCAATTTGCATACGGTAAGTCGGAAAAACAACGATCATGACTTAATTTTATCCGTCTTAAAAAAGACTGGTTTTTAAACAAATAAGAAGAAAGCAAAAAAATCCGAACGAAAACACTGTTAGCTAACACGCATGTGGTTCAAACCAGAGAACTTTAATAGTACTTTAGTTTAAACAACAGTGACGAGTGACAGAACTCAACAGAACTGACAGATACAGTTGACAGCACAGAACCATACCTACACACTGTATAATATAGATTTCAATAACCCCACTTGGTGAAGACTGTAATTATAATTACCATCATAATGGAATTCACCAAGAGTTCAATCAGCGTACATTGTTCGTCTGGATCAATCAGTACGTACTCCAAGAGTTTCCAGTCTTGCTTGGTTGACAGACGACAGAACGCACGGTTACCGGTCAGCGCAACCAACGGCTTGGCGCTAAAGTTCCTGTGACACAAAATCTAGTGGGATAAGCTTGCTTGGTTTATAAAGCACTCTATTTTACTGCTTAGCAACTTTATAGGCCCTAGGGCTATAAAAGCCATTTTACGCCCTCTATTGAGGGCCAATAAACAAGATTATCGTTCCAAAATGAAATAATAGTACTTATATTATGATACGAGTTTTATAAGAAGCATTTTGTAGCACGCACGGGTTTAGGAGTAAGTGATACAAAACGCCTTACAAACGAGGTATCATACAGTATTTTATCTACTTTGCTTTTTTTAACAAAAAAAAAAGTTATTTCAAAATCTAGGGAATTTCGAGGCAGTTGGCAACATTTGCGCAATAAAGGCGGCTATGGAAAAAAATTAATTTGCAACGTCATTATTTTACTCATTGTAAAATGAATTCTGAACAAGTCGAAAAACCTATGAAAAAAATTACGCCCAATTTGAACATTGGCGTAAGGAGAACAATATTTCTACAATCTCCGAAAACATTTTGCTGGCGTATTTTGAATTGCAACGCAAAAGTATAAATCCTCCAGTTTGTGGTGTCTCTACTCCCAGTGGAGGTCATGTATAAGTATTTACATGAATGTTGACATTTCGAAATATCACAAACTTCAACCCTTTTTAAAACGGTGTTCTGAAGGATACACACCAAAAAAATCAAAAATTTTGGAGGAATACGAAATTAATAAATTCACATGTCGAGTTGGCAACGCGAGTAGACGCGTTTAACGGGCGTTCCCGCTGTGAATGTGTATAACATTGAAATTTGGATAAGAGAAGAATATATAATAATAAAATGGTCTTCACACAGAGTCAACTAAGTGATATAAGAAACTGTACCAAAAGTGTTATTGAGGAACACTTTGCTAATAGTAAAGTGTTTGATGTGTTAGTGGCAAAGCTTGCCGATATCGTGGTCAACAAATTAGAATCCAGATTTGAGAAGATTGAAAAACTAATAGACAAATGTGGTACATTGGAAAATGTGGTGGTCAGTTTACAAAAAGATAATGAAGAACACTGTCTGCGAAAGTTGATAGGTTAGAAGTAGTTAAGGTGTGCGGGTTCTAATACACTTTGCATAATAGGCCCCGCCCCCTGCTTTAAAAATTGTGGGCGTGTCTGTGGTGTGCTGTGATTGGTTGTGGTGGGTGTGATTAGCATAAATAAAGATGGCGTGTTGTGTGTATCTGTGCTGTGATTGGTTGTGTATAATGTAAATGGCGTCGATGGGCGTGTCTGTGTAGTGATGTTCGTCCAATAAGCGTCGTGTATTAGGTAATGTGTTGTAGTCGTCCATTTTGTTGGTGTTCGCCTTGGGCGGTCGTATTATCCGGTCTGCAAAGCGTAAAAAATCCTGTCTCGACATGTAGCTGTGTTGACCTTTGTCGGGCGCGCGAGGTAGTTGGAATGTGGGTCATTGTGCGAATAATGATTAGTCGAAACTGGTTTGTTTAGTGGGGTCCCAGTTCGGGTGTAAGATTAGTCGGGTTCATTGGAGTTTGTTGTCCTTGCCCTGGGGGGGCAATTATATTTGTGTGGATTCGCGGCGCTTGTTAGATGTTATTTTGCTTGCTAAATATTTATTGGGCCTGTTTAGATGGTGGGTTGTAAAAGTTGCCCGATTCGGGGCCCTTCTTAATTGATTATTCTAGGCGCTTAAATGGGGGGTCTTTAATTGTTTTACTAAGAAATTGGTTGTACGTTGTGGTAATAGAAGGTTCGAGTAATGGGAGAGTTAATATTTATTGATAGAAATGTGATGGCCGACATGTGCATCTTTATCGATACGCTAACCGACGGCATATTTGAGATGGGAGTTCACTCCACGCATACTATCATGTATGTTAAATTGTTGATTGAGCGAGCCGCAGGTATTCCTGTACGTCATCAGAATTTGCTATTTCGACTAAATGAGTTGGATAATTGCATGATGCTGCGCGATCTTGGCATTATTAATGGTTCTTCGCTCACACTAGTGTTGTCTATGCGGACGGGTAGGACAAGACCTCAAAGATGAATGTATTTTTAGAAATGTGTTTTACATATATTCAAATATTTCCCAGCCGACGCAAACAAAGTGAAAGATAGAGATTCAGGAATTTTACTATAAAAAAATGTTTTGCACGACGTGCGTAAAATTAACATAATTATATGTAAATGGTTTTGCCGATCTAATAGTGGAATTTTAAGTAGTTAAATCGTACCTGAATAGCAGAATTTTTTATAAAAATGTTTTGCATAACATCTTTCAGCTGTCGATAAACTTTAGCAAAACCGGTAGAAATGAGCTGGATATTTCCACTAGATACTGGTGATGGAAGCGACACTCCCCGCTTCCATTATTCTATTAGTATATAAATAGGTATGGAAATTCAGGTAAATTTAAAGTGATCGAGCTGAGAATCCCACAACTTTAAACGCATTACGGCAAGTTGACGCAGTTATTTTTGAGTGAGTAAAATGGCTTCATTTATTTCGCAACTAAATAAACTTGGCACGATTGTCAAGAAGCCGAGACTAAATCCAGAAAAAGATCTCACAATCGGACAAAAATACCGAATAATTTCTTTAAGATCGGGAGTTGCTCCGAAAGCCAGTTACAAGTACATAATTTGCGAGTTAGAGGACGGGATAGTATTTTTACCTAAACGTCTCTGTGATGCCCTAACAGCGGACGATATAGAATTAATAAACACGAAGAACATTATGCTGATTTACTTGGGTATGGAAAACGTGGGCAAGCAGCATAATACACCATCATATTCCTTTGAGGAGCAGGAATAAAATTAGGTAAGTTTGATTTTTAAATTAATACTTGAAATGCTAATCTGGATTGTATAATCTTTCGCAGAATTCTCCTCATACTCTGACGACCAGCCATATAACAGCAGGTGCCATTATTACGACCACCAATACCCAAACCGATCTTCCGCAGAATTCTCCCTTACTCTGACGAGTCATCCTACAACATTAGGAACCATTACAACTTGCTGTAAGTCTCACTTTTTTTTGTCCTCGTTAGTAGCTTGCTTGGGTTTTTAATAATTACGAAATGTACATATCCGAACACGGATATCGTCTTGACCATACTAAATATGAAGAAATATGTGATGTGTGTGAGCATTGGTATCTATGCGGATATCCGGCCTTGTATGAGCGTACACAACGACTAGAATATTGTCACTCAGAGTGTAGCGTTTTTCTATCAGATGCGCTAGTTAAGTCTGTCGATCAATTTGTAAAAAATCAGTCTAGTTTGTCGAAGGAGCAAGTAAATTTGATAATATATAACTACCTAAAATCTATTAAAAAGTTATACGCGAAAGTTAACAAAAACATAAGGAAAGAACTCGAACGCTCATTTGAATCATTAAAATTGCTGAGAGTTCAAACGTGCTCATTTGAAGTATAATGAATCAATAAAAAAATTTATGTCAATAAATATTTAGTCAAGTTTCGAAACGCGCATTTGATACACTAAAAATTTTAAACTCAAATAGAATGGAAACCGCAGATTCTCTCGGAGAATTGAACAAAAACGTAGTTAAAATTTTGAAAAGGACATATTTGGCTTTACAATCAACATACGACGGTGGTGGCGACAACGCTGGCGATGCTAATATTAAAATGTGGATCAATTATTGTAAAACAACTGCAACATTACTTCGGCGAAGTTTGCAAAATTGTGATACAGTGGGGTCTAAGAGGAAAATTGAGAATGAATTATGTCTCATAAAAAAATTCAAAATTTGTTTCAATAGACTTCTTTCGCGCAATATTCGGCACAGAAATACCATTGGATCGCGAGTTGTTTGGGAGAATTACAAATCTGCGTTTCATAAAAGAATTCAAAGTGCTATTATTGTCAATCTAAAGCATACCAAAATGGTTGCATTTCTTGAAGATTGTTACAAATTATTGAAAATTCGCATAACCAATTTGTTCAGCAGACAAAATACGGTACGCAATTTTAAAATTAATTTTAGTTTTTGTGGCGAATTTAGTAAAACGTTTGAAGGCGCCGAAGAACCCATTACTGACTATAAATATTTCAATACAAGAAATTTTATAATCGAAAATGCTTTTACGGTAGTGGAACAATGGTTTCAGGAAAATATTGTACACACAATTCTAAATCAAATTAGTGAGTTTGTAACTACATGTTCTGGGTGGCGTCTGACTCAAATAGTGTCCTTATATGTAAACATAAACTCATGTGAACGACTGTTTAATGCAGCAGCAACTCCTCATATTAATTTACCGGAGCAAATCAAATATAAGAAAGCTGTTCTAAATTTGCCGAGCAATAATCTAGATTGTTCTTTCATTGCTGTAGCTAGTGCTATCTGTAAGCCTAAAGGCAATCCATCCCGCTTAAGTGCCTACCCCCACTATAGTACAGTTTTGACTACAAATGGTTTTAAATTACCAATGTCGCTGAATCAAATTCCGAAATTTGAGCAAATAAACAAAATATCAATTAACGTTTACATTCTGAAATTGAAAAAAGGTAAATTTATCACGCTACCGACGTATTTAACCAAAAATAAATTAGATAGTCACGTTAACTTACTAATGTTAGAGGAAAACTATGATGCGGAAGAAGATGATGAAAAATTAGAAAATGCTTTTACGATTTTAATTTTCATGATGATGATGATGATGATGATGGCTGCGGCGATCTAAATTTTTCAGAAAGATTAGTTGGGGCAAAGCGAAGCCATTTTTGTTGGATCAAGAGTCTTTCTCGTTTAGCGGTTTCGCAGATTAATAAACATAAGGCTCGATTGTACATTTGCGATCGATGCTTACAATATTTTTATAAAGAGGCTAAATTATCAGCGCACATTCAGGATTGTAATCAATTGAATGAGTGTAAAATCATATTGCCGTCAGAAAAGAATAAATGGCTTTCATTTAAAAACGTTAGAAACCGTATTGATTTACCTTTTTCCATATTCGCAGATATTGAATGTCTTTTAAAAGTAATTGGCGACAACGATCTACCATCGAAATTGCAGCCAAATGCTTGCAAAACAGTAAAATATCAAAAGCATAAGGCGTTTAGTATGGGGTACTACTTTCACAGCACCTATGATGATAATTTATCATATTTTAAGCAGTACAGGGGTAAAGATTGTGCTGGATGGTTTGTTAATGAGCTAACATCGGTTGTAGATAATTATGGAGACTTCTTTTTTAAAGAAGTTCCCATGGATCTTACCACTGTTACAGCAATGAGTCCAAACATGAATTGTCATATTTGCGATAAGCCCTTCCAATTAAACGAACAAGTTTGCAGGGATCACTGTCATATCAGCGGTCGCTTCAGGGGTTTTAGCCACCAAAGCTGCAATTTAAACTATCGCATTTTTCCGGTGATTCCTGTGGTATTCCATAATTTTAGTAATTATTATTGTCACTTCATAATTAAAAAAGTTGCTACCGCTGTAGACGGTAGAATTGAGCTAATTCCAATAAACAACGAGAAGTATATATCGGTGACGAAAACTTGGGGAAATTCTCAGATAAAATTTAGATTTATTGATTCATTCAGGTTTATGGATTCATCGTTAGACCAGTTAGCGTCGTATCTCAAGGAAGACGACTTCAAAATTCTTAAAAAGAATAATGCAAATTTAAGTTTGAATCAATTACAGTTGCTAATGCGGAAAGGTGTATTTCCTTATGAGTATGTAGATTCTTTTCAGAAATTAAGCGAAACATCGCTACCGGATATAGCTAAATTTTATAGTTCACTTACTTTGAAAAATGTTTCTTCCGAAGATTATGCACACGCTAGCAAAGTTTGGGCGGAATTTAATATAAAAGATTTAGGCGAGTACAGCGATTTATATTTGAAAACCGATATCTTACTTTTAGCCGACGTGTTTCAAAATTTTCGAAAAATGTGCAAAGATATTTTCGACTTAGATGTTTTGCATTATTATACAATTCCCGGCTTTGCATGGGACGCAGCTTTAAAAATAACTGGAATTCAACTAGAACTCCTCACCGATATTGATATGCTTCTCTTTGTGGAGCGCGGCATACGTGGAGGAATTAGCCAAGTTATTAAACGCTACAGCGAAGCTAATAATAAATACATGGCTGATTATGACAATCAATTACCCTCTAAATACCTCGTTTACCTGGATATTAATAACATGTATGGACTCGCAATGAGGGAGGCACTACCCTTTGGAAACTTTGAATGGCTCTCCTCCGACGACATTCAAAATTTTGATGTTTGCACCATAGCTGATGATAGTGAAACGGGATACATTTTAGAAGTGGATATTGCTTATTCACAACACTTGCACGACGATCACAAAGACTTTCCTTTCTTTTCGGAGAATAGAGTGCCGCAAGGCTCAAAATTTTCGAAATTAGTTACAACCCTATACGATAAAGAAAAATATGTAATTCACTACAGGAGCCTTAAGCAAGGTATTTCTTTCGGCTTATCAATTAAAAAAATTTATAGAATATTAAGTTTTCGTCAGAAAGCTTGGATGAGGGACTATATCGATCTAAATACTCGTTTAAGGGGATTAGCAGACAATGAATTCAAAAAGTATTTCCACAAACAAGCAAATAACGCATGTTTCGGCAAAACGATGGAGAATGTTCGTCGTAGGAGGGACATAAAATTAGTGTGCAAGTGGAAAGGTCGTTTCGGGGCTGAATATTATATTTCGAAGCCAAATTTTCACAATCGGACAATAATTAGCAAAAAATTTGTTGCAATTGAGTTGAACAAAACAGAAATTTTAATGAATAAACCAGTCTATGTCGGAATGTCAATACTGGACATATCCAAAACATATATGTATAACTTTCACTATAACTATATAATGCAAAAAGTTGTTAATAATAATATGCTTTACACCGACACTGATTCATTTTTGTACGAAATACATACTGACGATGTTTACAAAACTATGATAGACGATATTCATCGATACGATACGAGTGACTACCACCCTCACAATATTTACGGCGTTCCCTTAGTCAATAAAAAGAAAATTGGCCTAATGAAAGACGAACTAAAAGGCGAAATAATAACACATTTTGTTGGATTAAAGTCTAAAATGTACAGTTTAAAAGTTAATAACAAGTGTAAAATTAAAAAGGTGAAGGGGATTGTAAAACATTTCGTGCGAGAAAAATTAACCTTTGAAAATTACTATTCCGTGCTTAGAGATGGAATAGCAGTTTCTTGCAATCAAAATAGAATTAGATCCTTCAAGCACAAAGTTTATACTACGCATCAAAACAAAATTGCTCTTAGTAACAAGGACGATAAGAGATTTATTATGCCCGACGGCGTATCGACATTGCCATGGGGTCATTATAAAATATGCGAAATAATAACAAAGCAAGCTAATTTGAGTGAGGACAAGGAGTGTGAGACTAGTTTAGTTTAGTATTTTAAGTGTATATATTTAAGAAATATCGTTATTTGACTAATAAAAATTTAGGTAATATTCTAGTTTAATGGTGTCAGCACTACTAACATCCTATGTACTTGTGTATACAATTGGTCGTCTAATAAAAAAAGATTATATTGAGCGCATTTTCTTCTTTTTGTGTCATAAATTAAGTAGCATTCTCACTACAAGCTGTAGCCCTTTTTATAAATAAAACAAGAAGTTCGGTTAAACAACATTTATTTTTACTAAACATCAACTGAGTACATTTTAATATAAAAGTATATTACACAACACCTTGAAATTGTCAATACAACAGCATTTAATAAACTTAAATAATGAAGCACTAATACATAATTCTTTCACATCACAAAACTGAAAATAAACATATCAATATTTAACTCTTAAACATGCACCTAAAACATAAAAATTACTTAAAGAAGTTGCAATTAAAATCTTAAGATAATAAAAGTAGCATCCTCGCAGCCGCCGACGCCCGCTCACGGCGAGTAGACCGAACTCAATAGACCGAAAGCAGTTGGCCGAACTCAATTGACCGAATAGCAATAGACCGAAACGTCACTAGACCGAAGCAGCAATAGATCGAAAATCAGTTGGTCGAAAATATATTACGGTTACATTTATTAACATTAATACCATCAACTTCCCTTCACACTTTATTCACGCTTAGAACTGGCAGCATAAACTGCTGGCGTGTTTAGACGTTTTTTTGTTTTTGATTCTATTTTAACTTTATTCTAGTAAATCATACAATACTTAACAGATATATCATACCCAAGTATTTAGGCACAAACTGGAGAAAGTAACTAATGGGTTAATCCTGCTAATGACGTATTTATCTTCATTTGCGGAAATCGGTCGTGAGTAAATATTTCTATTGATTCTATTGTTAATAAATGTAATTTTTCCAGATATTTAATGTGCACATTTACCGAATGTGTACTTCAACCATAACATATTTTCGACCAAGTGATTTTCGGTCTATTGCTGCTTCGGTCTAGTGACGTTTCGGTCGTTAGTGCAACTGTTTACGCCTGCAGCAAAAGGCTGTTCTTATCAATCCATGATTTTTCATTGATTCCCAGCCACTTCACATACATCTGATTTCCTTTCTTCTTCAAAATTTTTTCGATAAGGTAGACATCCGGATGATTGGTTTTCTGCAGCTCCAATTCATAGAAAGTGCCAGCAAGGGGAGTGTCATGTGCATCTTTCAGTTTATAAGATACGGGATTGGTATTCTGAGTTTTTGTAATAGTAAATAACTCTGTGGACCAGTTGGGCGTGAAGCCGCGAGAAAAAACACCTTTATATTTGCTAATTCTGACAACATCTCCAACTTTATACTTTGGATTGTGGTGTGGGGATCTTACTTGAAAATCTGTATAGACTAATAATTTAGTATCAGGCTTTACATCATTTGGAGCCATTTTAATGGTCCTATGCTTAGTTTCGTTATATTTTGCAACTATATCTTCCAGCACATCTATCCACTTATACTTTCCACGTAAACTAAATGATTTGTATAATTTGCCTTTAATTGTTCTAATAACTCTTTCAACGATGGCTGCTTTAATGCTACTGTATATGGAATAGTGGTTAATGTGATACTCACGCATTAATTCTTTAAAATGACTATTGTAAAACTCTTTTCCGTTGTCTGTCTGCAAATTATGTGGCGAAATTTTGCTATCACGAAGAATACTTTTCATAGATTTTGCAACTTCTCTACCATTCTTAGTCTTTAATGGTCTCGCCCACAAAACTTTTGAATAGCAATTAATCACCATTAAAATGTATCGATAACCTTTATTTGCTCTTGCATATGGTATAAATTCAGCCAAATCTGCTTGAAATAGATCAGAGTATCCTTTAATGGACGTGCGAAGTCTAGGAAAATTTTTTCTAGCGCTACGATGTAATTCGTCAACAACTTCCAATTTCTTATTCGCCATCATCGGTGTCGCTGCCGCCGCCGCCGTACAATCTGTGGATGCGGCGATTGGTTCGTCTGTCAAAGCGGCGGCGGCGGATGCGACGCTTCTTTTCGCGCAGAAGTTCCTTTTCCTCCCTCCGAGTTCGTGCAAGTTCGAATTGAGTTCGTACAAGTTCTAATTGTATTTTATGCCAGCTGATTCGTATATCTGCTATTATCTTTGTTGGTAAAGGTAATTTTCCCATCTGTCGATGCTGGTATATACTGTCAGCTACTTTATTTACGCATATGCGATATAATGATGTTGGGTTTTGACGGAGAATTTTCTTGTAGGCGAGTAGATACTTGCAAGCTTCTGACCAACCTATTATCCCACTCAGCGCACATAGTAAAGGTATTTTCATTAAATACATATCCATTGACACAACTAAAAACAAGTACCAGAATCGAAAATACGGGCGCGCGCGCGCGCTACTTGGAAAAATCTATACGGCCCGTCTGAATTGGCCTGCGCTACGGTATAATTGACTCATCGCCAGTGTTGCGCGCCCCATCACTAATCAGTAAGGGAGATTGGGGAAGTGGAGAGAAGGGTATTTAGGGTTTTAAAATGCCATATAGTCTAATTATATCATCAAGTGTTTCTTCTGCTGTTGTACCGCCTTTTGTCGAAGGAGCTATCGGTATATTTAAATTATTATATAAATCATTACATCGTTTAATTAAAATCGGAAAGGCCTTCATTACAGCTACAACACCATCCTTGGTATTATCTACAGTCGTTTTTAATTGCAACATTTTCGCGTCCACATATTTTTTATTGACGACATCGCTTTCAGATGTCGGTTGTGCAAGTGATGTAATCCGCTTGTTTCTAGCATCGAAGAACTGCGATTTATTATCCAACTTTAAACAATTTCTTTTCGTCGCGTCATGTTTGGAATCAACATATCTTTTATTTGTCGCATCGTTTCCAGCGACAGGATTTGCTAGTTCGCTGATCACTTTATTATTTGCGCTGAACTTGCCGTCGCTAGCAACTCTCAAACATTTTGCTAGAGTTTCATTGGCGGTTGCAGCAATAGCAATTCGGACGTACTTTTTAGTGGAAACATCGGAGTCGTCAACCGGATCTGCAGCTCCAATTAATCTCTTTCCCCGAACATTGACAATATCCTCACCATCATTAACTACTAAAGTACTCTTCTTATTTACGGCGTCGTAATTTCCTTGCGGATCGCCAACATTGGTCATTCTTTTGCCACTAATATCAAAATCTTCTCCGTCGCCTGTTAATTTGAAACCTACACCAGGCGGCCCTTGCCTCACCTTTACATCTCCCGCAGCATGCTGGGGGTGATATTCTCTCCCGAATTTATCAACTACCATGTTTTCAGAGTATTTTTAGCCTATCCTGTGTGCTGCACGCAGCTCTCTATAACTGATCAGCTAGTAATAGGGAAGCTCCTAAACTACAGAATAATTTATGCAATAATACCCTCCTCACGCAATTCGGAAATGATTGAAATAATTTCATTTCTATTCTGCAAACTGTTGTTACCTGCAGCATTCGCTGCTACTAATAAGCGCAACCGCTGCACTAATTCCCTAGGCGTATTCCAAAAGACATATTCGACGGATTTGTTATTCAGCTGTTTAAATGTCCTTTTACACGAAAGTTTAGTACGACCAAAACCGTCACTACCTGTTTGCTTTAGATAAGGTTTAGTAAAACGTTTAAATTTCCAGTTGGTCGAGTTTACAATTTTGCCGGCTTCTGTACGATGTGCATGTGACTGCAATATAATATCTCTGTAATTGCGCAAATCATTTTGTTTTAAAGCACTTTCCTCCGCTGCGGTTAATTTCTTATGCGTGAGTAATGTGTACAATCCTTTAGTGCCGGTATATCGCTTAGTATTAACTACGATATCTTTACCTGAAATGTGTACATTTGATTTACCTATTTCCCATGTATTCGATTTGGGTTTATAATGAAGCGCAAAACGAGAGCGATCTACATTTTCGCTATCTTTACGACTTAGTAAGCGTGCATAATGTTGAGGCAATTCATGGTATCTATTCATCTCATCATCGTCACTACCACCATCAGCATCATCTTCCTTCTCACCATCGTCACCACCAATATCGCCATAATCGACACCATCATCATCATCATCATCATCATCATCGGCGATAACGTTGCTGCTCTCGGCAGCTTCTGACTTAATTATTGGTAATTCATCTTTCTTCGAAATATGTAATACACCTGGGCGGTGCTGAGCTGTAGAAGCTGTTGATTTCACAGCAGTTTCTATTCCTTTTAATGGCTCTATTATTTGTTTATGAACATCGCGATATATCTGTTCAGCTTTAGCTTTGTCTCGCCTAAAATCAAAAATTTTTTTTCGAACTATTTTCGCAGCGTCGGCTGCCTGCCGCTTCAGCAGCTCAGTACTGCTGCTCATTGTTATCGCCAGAATGAATTACTTAGTATTTTCAATGCATATATAAGCATCGAATCCTTTACGGTACCTGCCTTGATTAAGAGCACTATCTTTGACAATTACAATAAACCCGTGTGTATCGTCACCATTCCAACACTCATTACAAATATCTCTAAATTTTTGGAAGGGCATATCCGCGCCGACATGATCGTCATAAATATGCTTAAGGTTCAAGTCGTCCTGTTTAAACAGCACCAACATATTTGCATTGTCTCGTATTAAATGTTTGGGAGTCCTCGCATACGATTGACTTAGATAAAATACATCAGTACCGCTATGGCGACCCATACTAAAGAATTTTCGAATTTTGTCTTGTTTATCGCACACAATATCATCGAAAATAAATATAGTATCTTCTTTAACTTTATCTGGCGATATAATTGCTTCGTTCTCATTATATTCCGAATACCCCATACCCTCGATAGATTTAAGCACTTCTCGCAGGAACTGATATTTTGACTGATTAAGCGATTTTGAATAGATGCATACATTTTGAAAGCGTAATCCGTTTGCACTTATAATTAGACTTATCATTGTAAGAGTTTTTCCACAATTAGAAGGTCCGCAAAAAATGCAGCGAATTGTCGACGGGAATAGATCACCATGTTTGGATGTTAAGGAACTGCGATGATCATGAGCAAGATCTAAAATTGTCAAGGACAATTTCTGTTTAACGATTTTCATGATTCTGAGCTGAATTTCAAAATAGCGTAAATTTATAGTTAGAAGGATGTATGAATGTATCGCGTAACATCTTCAGTAAACGGATTGTATTCCATCATGGCGTCATGCAAAATTACACAATAAGCTTTAGTTGTAGCCGCAAAGTTATTTGAGGATTCAAATTCTAGTCTTATATCGACGGTGGAATCTTTTAAAGATTCTTGCTGTTTGGAGCAATCTATTACGAAAATTGGACAACTTTTATACTCGCTGTAAGTAAGCAAACACTTATGAGGCTCTTTTCCGTAGTACTGTGCGCGGAAACGGCTGTAATTTAAAAATGCCGTAACGTAGTCGTCACTATCAAAATCGAGGTGCATGCGTTGATAGGGAAAAACTTGAGAATTGAGATAGACTTTTAAATCGGTTACGCTTGAGTGCATGAAATTAGTCGGATTTCCGTTTCTAACATTCGTGTTCTCTCGCTGCAGCGCTACTAGCATCCACCGGGGTTTTTCTAATTCATTCGAATTTTTTATTCTCCATACTTGTGATTTTGCATTATTAAATGAAGGCAATTCGTGCAATTCCCATTGTCTAAATGACATCACAATAGACGAATTCATCTTCAGTTCATTCATTAGATCGAGTTTTAACTCATCACCTAATGTAATATGGGGAACTTCCCACGAAACTTTGGTTATAGTAAAATCAACATCAGTTCCAGCATCCCCCATCTCACTTTTATAACAATTAAAATCATTCTTTGAGCGTATTAATACAAGTTCAGACCTCATATTTACTATAGCTTTTCTATAATCTTCTGCAAAACCGAAAATTGTGTTTAATGGGATAATGCACGAAAATCGTCCATTTGTAAAAACTTGTTGAGCTCCGTTTGTTACTTTATCCCAGCTAGTGCAGCTGAGTGCCAAATCATCTGCAGTATGTGACACTATACCTTTAATTGTGCTCGTTATTCCAGGCTGTCTGCAAATATCTATTACTTGACTGCTACCCAAAATCAATTGCATTTCGGAGAAGAAAAAATATGCTGCATTATTGACAATAGTATACGGTTTCCCGGCAGTTTTTGGCTTATACGTACCTTTAATGCAGATGTAACTATCATACATAGACGTTATTATATCAGAACTCTGAATTTCAATTCTAATTGCATCCGAATGATTTGCATTCAACGTAAAAGGTAGGTATGTATGATAATCTTCTTTAGTAATTGATGTATCATAATAAGGCCTTCTAAAAATACTCAACTTATCTACATCATTATACTTGGAGCGCTTCAAGTTTATTTTTTCTTTTTTAGTTTCTAAATTTATAGCTTTACGTTTTCTCATCGACGATGGCATATTATCAATTTTGTTTGCGATTTCGGTGTTGGTGGCGACGGTGTTGGCGGTAACAACTGCGTCCCTGTTTTGATAATACTGCGTAACCCAGTGACTGAAGAAAACGTACGTCACTATCTATCAATGCGCCTGCTGTTGTTGCTGTTCTTGTTGCTACGTCTTGCTGGTGACAAGGCTGTTTCTGAGTGGAATGTGGTTTATATGAATATCCTGTTTTATATATAAAATCTACACCCATCTCTGCTGCTACTGCTACTACTGTTCGCGTATAAGTTCTAATCGAACGCTGCTAAATGTATCCTCAGAGAGGTTTATTAAATTACCTCCATAATCTACAAACCTTAAGCTTATATTACTAATTTCGCTAACATTCACTGGGAAATAGATTACGTGTGAAATCTCCTTTTCTAGAAAATAACCTGGAGGTACGCTAATACCAAATTCGAAAATGCTGTGACACAACGTATTGTTTCGATACGCGCCACTTGTAATATTTGTATCTATAAATATATTTGGCGTCGAAATTATGTCTACGTCTTCGTGGGAAGTATGTTTCGTTTTTGCAGACAAAACTCTACTACCAAATCCTAACATTCGACCAATACTGTCAGTTTTGCTAAAATCTATATCATATATAGATTCAATTTCGCACTTTAATGTATTGTTATTAGCTCTCAATTTAAAAGCTGCTTCCGCCTCATCTCGATTATCACTAATTTTTGACTTTATATAATCGGCTATTTCGTCCAGTTCGTAACTACCACTTTCTATTACTATCTCCTTATCACCATCGTAATAAAACTTATTATTTCCCCTGAAAATGTTGCGCACCGTATTGCAAGTATATAAGTCAACCAAACCCAAGGAATATGTATAATTTGAATCCAATTTTATCGGAGGAAATATATCTCCTGTAGAGATAATATTACCCTTGCCTACTATATTGAACGTCCGAATCATGTCGAATGACTAATTAAACAACTATCGGTTCACTCTTTTTGTCTAAAAATTTCAGACATAAATGTCCGCAGATATATGTATTATAATTCTGCTCTTGTTCGTAATTGTAGAACACTTTACAGCCTCGAAAATACTTTTAACACTTCAACTGGCGGTCTTAAATCTCCAAAGGGGTCGTAGTAGAGAACTCGTTTACCATCTTTCTTATATGCTACCCAAGGAGTTCCCGCACCTTTATCGTCATCCAAATTTACAACTCCTCGCTCTATGCAGAATGGCTTCGAGGGCAATGACGTGCGCATGTAGACCCCCCTAAACTTGGGAATAAATTTCATCCCATAGTTCTCCAAGTCAAAGTTGGTTAAAGGCCTTCGAGGCAAGTTATTTAGTTTTTTAACGGCTGCTTCTGTCGCTGCTGACGCTGTCGACGATTCTTGTTCGACGTCGCCGTGTGTTTTTTAAAATATAAAGCGCCACCTTTTTTATACGGTTTTAAATAGAGAGCCTCTCCTTTCTTGCTTTTTGCTATAATCTCCATGCGTTTATTATGACGCTCACCTTCTTTAAACTGCCTATTTGTAGCTTTAGCATCGTGTATAACCTTTGCGACACCAGCAACTCCGCCTGCAAGACTTCCGAGAGCTGAAAGTCCTGCAAAAATTGGTAGCAAAGGCAATATCCCGCCTTTCTTCGTATCTGGGATTGGTATTATTCGTGGTACCTTAATTTTTCGTTTTCCTCCGATCGTTTTAAAGACTCGTTTAGCAGCAACAATGGCATTTTTATCAAATCGCGCTCGCTACTAACGCCTTTACTGCTGCGAGCCAATGCAGTTTGGATTTTCTTAACAACACCGCCTTTAAACGCAACACGTTTGGCTGCTTTTCTTGCAATACCCTTGCCGCGGCTGCGAGCCAATGCAGTTTTTATTTTCTTTACGGCACCACCTTTAAACGCAACACGTTTGGTTGCTTTTCTTACAATGCCCCTGCCGCGACAGCGCCGACGGCGACGTTGCTGTCGGCGCTCATCGCCACCGCCATCGTCACTGCCATTCTGCACAACCCCTAGACCTAATTTTCGTTTTACTTTCATAGTTGTAGCAACTGACCAAGCTGCAACTTTTTCGCCAAATGGTGTTGCTTTCGATTTGGCTCGCTCCCACGCCGCTTCTTCTAAAACTTTATCGGCCTTATGCCGCTCTTTTAAATCGCTGTTTCTAGAATACGCAATATCGTGCTCTTTACAATATGAGTCCAACGGATTGACACCTTGGTCACCCCGAAGTAATCTTTTTTTCAAATGGGTTCCAGGTCCGCAAAAATTATAACTAGGAATATGAAGCTCGAATGGCAGCTTATTAATAAGACTATTTACGACGCCCTCACCACTAGCGAATGTTAACATTTGAAGTGATTTATTAGCAGAAAGGCTATTTATACCGTCTACGTCATGAATCACAGTAATTAGCGTTCGCTATAAGTGCGTTAGCTCCGACAAAAAGTTGTTTTGGCAAAACACTAGAAAATTCTGCAGTCGAACCTCGATCGAACTCTAGGATAATGCAATTTTCTACTAATGTTGATTGTCAGGTAGTCGCTGCGAACAACATTGCACCAAGTTTCTTACTATTCTACTCATACGCTGGGTGTAGAAATAAAACGATAGCATGTGATAAATCATTTATTATCTTCGGTAAACATACAAAAAATGTTACATAATCTTATACAATTATATATAAAAACTTAGTCTATGGTTAGTTGTGATAATTTAACATTTAACAGATCATAATTGTTAGTATTAGAGCTAATTCTTAAGGATGACATAAATTCTATCGACAAATTTTTGTTAACATAATAAATATTAATGTCCCTTTTCAATTGCGCACATTTTATAATAAACATTACAAGTTTTTGTTTATTATACATATGTTTCGCTTTCAGGCGAACTTGGTGTTTGGTATAAGATCGGACTCGTCGGCCGGATAGCGCACTCCACATCATAAACTAGCTGATCTGGATAAAATTTTATAATTTCCAATACGGCCAGATAGCTGTATAAATCAAACTTAGATAAACGGTCAACAGCACAAAATTTCATATGTTCGGCGCAATATAAAATATTGTTCCGCAAGTTATCTTTGTGATTATTTGAAATCTCTAGCATACCAACAAGTTTATAAATGCACTTTCTATAAAACAAATCCAAATTTAGATCGCGTAAGCGTTGAAAATGATTATTAATAATGTCGCCCAAAGAATATAATTTAGCAAATTCCTGCTCTTCCAATATTAGCATTTGATGGTTTACAAAAATACCTACACATTTTTGGGTATGCTCAACCTTATATTCCAAGGCAACGCGATCGTTTACAGTGACGAGGCGAACTTTTGCTTGCAAGCCAGAAAATTCACTTGCTGTACGAAAAAAAATTCTAAACTGCAATTCAACATAACATGTAGATAATGCGTTCCAATCTTGCTCCCTAAAGAGCACTTCTTTGTCGGCACAAAATTTTTCTACACATTCAATTTTTAACGCTGGTATAAATGCTTCTCTGCTGTCATTAATAAATCCCACGGCTGCAATATGTGTATGCTCACACCACACATTCGGTTCTTGACCCAAATTGTACTGCGCACTTGATATTAATGGAGATATTTGCTTTGCATACTCTTTCTCGCTATTGCTGACTGCACTTTTTCCCCTAATATTACCATCTTGGACGAGATTGCTACAATTATCAATATCCATGACGCGACAATTGCAGCGTCTGTTTACTACTGAAACTACTACATAATTTAATTACGCTAAATAAATATAATTGCTGAAGTACATGCGCACTCTACGCTACATGAAAAACAGAACTCCTATTGGCACAAGCCATTCACCTACACCTTTTGCAAATAACATACTAACAAGGTCAAGCTCCAGGCGTATTGCGGCGATCATTTGGACTTTGCACTACGCACCTGTTGGAGCCTGCAAAATCAAGTTTGCTGAACTTCGGAAAATTTACTTATGCTATTACGTCACGTACGCCCCGCTGTGCACGACTATTAGCCGAAACTCCGTATTATTCTTACCAATGGCCTATATCCGAAATAAGAGCACACTAATGTGACTTGTATAAAAAACAACGAAATTGAAAAAAGAGTAAATCCATCCCAATTATTTTCATCATTACCATTACGCAACTTATATGTATCTAGTTTCCATACTAACGAATTCCAACGGCTCTCGAGATGTATAAAATTGGAATATATATACCTAATTTTATAGAAAAGTAAAGACTTATCCAGCGCAGCTTGACTATTGTTGTTAAACAAATTTCCGCTAAACGCATATACACGACTTTCATTTATATATATTAATTGCATAGCTATCCACTCAGATGGCCATGAACAATTCCTTTCTACATTTCCATTATTCGAAAACGCAGTGCACATGTATGCATTGTAACCGATTCCCAAGGGCCGATGGACAATTAAAAAATTATCGTTTATAGAAGCAAGAATCAAGTAAAGAACTTGCAGTCGGAACATAATGACCATTACTGAATTCTAAGCCTGTAAATGAGCCTTTTCATAATAATCGCCCCCTTTTGGTGCAGCCGCCGCCGAAACTCTTTTCTTCTGTATGCATGAAATACATTGAAATTTTTACATCGGAACACCATCCAATACATCTCCTGTCGCACCTTCTTTTACGTTCGGAAAATGATCCCAACAGTATTCATAATCGCAAAATTCTTTTTGCAGCCAATTAGGTAGTTTATTAAATTCTCTAGCTATATCCTTAACAAAATATTTTCTTAGAATATGTAAAGGTGTGGAAATAATTTCCTCTACTGTAATACACATGGTGATTTCTTTACCGACACCACTACTACAATACAACTCAGCGAGCTTCGCAAAACCTTTTACACGAATTCCAAGATTCAGTTACAAAACTCAATTTCTTTTCCAAACTATCGCGATCGCGTTTGCATTCATCATATTTCGCCAACGTAAACTCACAATCAATGGCAAGACGTGTCAAATTATTTTCTAGAGAAATATACTTAAATTGTAAATACTCTAATTCTACTTTATCGTCACCACACTCTATTTCACGTTTCCTCGTTGTAGCAGCATCACTGTCGCGAAATATTGTACTACCCTCCGTAGTTAGTGGGGGCTGCATTGTCGTAGGCATACTATGCCGACGAATATCATCTAATCGACTTTGTTGCAAGCGATTAAAGAAATCGGTATAATTTAGTAGCGGCACTGACTCGTTCTCAAAATTGGCCTGATTCAAATGCATATTGACCCTACTACCATCGCCGCTCCTTTCTATTGTCGTAGTGCCGTTAATAAAATGCTGTGAATTAAAGTGTTCTAGCCGACTCCCCTTTATCGATGCGATACTAGCACTGCCAGCTGCCGCTGCTGATATTGTAGCAAAACAAACGATTACACAAGACATCGCCAACATCATTACTATGCTGCTCGCTTCGAGGTTGCTTGCAGCAAGAAAATCTATCTTATAATGACTATTTTTAAATTATATTTGACCTTTAATTACCCCCTACTATTAAATTAGCTAAATATCAACCAATTTACTTTATAAATATTTGAAAGTCATAGTGGCATAACACGCTGTGTTATTCCACTACGACTTTCTTGCCTCTACAGTCGCCAGTTAGAATCTTACAATCCTACGAATGTAAAATTCCACATTTTACTATATTTACGGACAAATAATTTATCGAAACCAGCGTAGAACCACTGCCCGATTGTTGAAACTCTACCATCTTTTGTTTTAGCTCATCGACAGCCGATTCATAAATATCTCTAATATTATCGCCTAACAAAATTTTAAAATTTTTCGTATTAAAAAATTTTGTCGCTAATGAATCGGGATCCCCAGGTTTCATATAATCTCCATAAAATACAAAATTAACTTTAATTACATTCAATTTTCTTACTAATCTTCTTATACGCTTTTGAATAGCTGAAAACGCATCGCTAAAAAACAAATTCACATCGTCATGACCCAAATTTATTACCGCACCGGTTCGTATTCGTCCCTTAAACGCACTCTCTATATTTTTCCACTGTACACGATTACCCACAAATTTTCCATTATCACCGCAGCTAACAACGCCGCCAGCGCCTGTTACAACAGCCTCCTGCAAACGCACCTGTTTCGCTCTCAATTCCGATAATTTTACCTCTAAATGTCTTTTCCTACCTACCGAAGCTGACGGCGAAGAACCGCCGTGTTCTCTACATTCCCGTAATAAACTTAATGTTAACCTAATACCCCCACGATTTATTTTCATCAACTCTTCCATTACTCGAACCTTCTATTAAACGTACAACCAATTTCTTAGTAAAACAATTAAAGACCCCCCATTTAAGCGCTTAGAATAATCAATTAAGAAGGGCCCCGAATCGGGCAACTTTTACAACCCACCATCTAAACAGGCCCAATAAATATTTAGCAAGCAAAATAACATCTTACAAGCGCCGCGCAAAAATATAATTGCCCCCCCCAGGGCAAGGACAACAAACTCCAATGAACCCGACTAATCTTACACCCGAACTGGGGCCCCACTAAACAAACCAGTTTCGACTAATCATTATTCGCACAATGACCCACATTCCATCTACCTCGCCAGCGCAAGGACAACAAACTCCAATGAACCCGACTAATCTTACACCCGAACTGGGGCCCCACTAAAAAAACCAGTTTCGACTAATCATTATTCGCACAATGACCCACATTCCAGCTAACTCGCGCGCCCGACAAATGTCAACACACTCACAGCTACATGTCGAGACAGGATTTTTTACGCTTTGCAGACCGGATAATACGACCGCCCAAGGCGAACACCACACAAAATGGACGACTACAACACATTACCTAATACACGACGCTTATTGGACGAACATCACTACACAGACACGCCCATCGACGCCATTCACATTATACACAACCAATCACAGCACAGATACACACAACACGCCATCTTTATTTATGCTAATCACACCCACCACAACCAATCACAGCACACCACAGACACGCCCACAATTTTTAATGCAGGGGGCGGGGCCTATTATGCAAAGTGTATTAGAACCCGCACACCTTAACTACTTAGATTATATGATATTATATGTATAAACCATTTGGAACACTTGCGAAAATGCTCCAAAGAAAGTATTTTGAAGAACACGGTGTGAAATTCAACCCCTTCGAAGATATCGAGTTTAAAAAAGCCCATGATGCGAAGTGCTTTAAGGAAGAATTTACAGTTGCGTGTTGAAAAAAAAGAGAAGTTCCGATGCTCTAAGAATGGACGAGCTTAACCAAATAATAGATTCTTGTGACGAGAACACCCCGAACGGTCTCCAACAAAATGTTACCATGTTGTTTCATACGAGCTTGCCTGGCGTGAAGGGGAAGCGACGAATTGTATGACATGGTTTTTTCAAGAGGACAGAAATACTTATGGCAGTTGTTCCAATCGGATTATTTATAACCCATTATTTACTAAAACTTGTCAAGGAAGGGACAAAAAGTGCTCTCAAAATAAATGGATAACCGCAAACGTAAACCACTCAGAAAAATTTCAAATTAGATTGTTTAAAAAATTAATGGAAAAAAGGACATCCAATATAACTACCGATAGAATGTTCTTAACTTCCAACTCAAACTACAAAAATTCATATTGGTATCTATAAAAACATGCCTGTGGAAAAAAATTAAATATCAAAATAGACGAAAAAATTGGACTAGATGTTACAAATACCGGGTGGCTATAAATATCTGATATCACATTACCTTTGGAATCAACATCGCTTTATTAAAGTGATGAATCCAACTAAACTAAATGTCATTAATGTCATCACAACTAAAATTCCTATCTGTCAAAAATTATTACAGATTGCAATAAGTAATGGAGTTAGAACAGGAGATTTTTATAATCGAGTCGTAGGCTAAACTGCAGAATTTGGGGCACATTCCCCTCCTCTTATTGCATTTTATTACATTATATAGGTACCAATACTTATCGTAATTGAAATATAATGCTAACCAACATTTATAAGTAGCTAATTCCATGGCTACCGGGTTCTCAGATATTTATGGCCACCCGGTAGAAAGATTACGAACCACTCAAAAAGGTAATGCACGTCGTGTAATTTTACTAATATCCATATATATAATACACATATATTGCTGGTAGGGAATGGAAACTTTAGAAAACATTACGGCGCCGACATAGTCTCACTTAGAGTATAACGCGTCTCGTGCGCATGCGTGAGAACTCGAACTCCGCCTTTAGAAGCGAATTTTAAAGTTGACCACTTTCCCATTGGGCGGACGACGCCGCCGCGCTTGCGCACATCTCACCGTATACATGAAGGAGTTGGTTGTGTGTCTCACTTCATCGGTGAGTTTCCCACTTATAGCCGCTAGCAATATAGTAAGTATTAGATATATGCTAATATCTAATTACTGACGATATATTTTAATTTTTACATCGTCGACAGCTTCTCAACTGGCAAAAAAGGTGTAGGTGAACAGCAATTAATTCAATTAACAGGACATTGTAGTGCTTCTTAATAAGGCCCTACTTACAAATGGATGACGAACACTACTTGCAACTACTCAGTGAGTTACGTGCAACAAAGACTACTATAGTACAAGAAACAACAACGACGGCGTCAACAAGTAACGCATCAAACGTATTGCCGGTAGCTAACAAGCTAGCTAATATTAATGAAAATGCAAAACCTACCATTATATTTCAAACATGTACGATAAATTGCCAAAAACTTCATGCAAAATAATACTATTTCAGCAATATCCCCGTTTTTTATAAATAAATAAGTAATGTAGGTATTTACATGTCATTGTATAATAATTATGTTATATGTTATAATTCTTGTTAAGTTATTATCATTTAAAAAGTTAACGTAAATAAAGAAACTTGTAGAAAAAATTGCCGTATTTATTATTGTCAAAGATAAATCCCCTCGAGCTTCGCTCTCGCGTTTTATCAGAAAATAAAGAGACCAATTTACTCTCGTAATCTTTCTAGGCAAAATAGTGCTTTCGAAAAATGTATCGATAAAATGATCTTCCCTTGTGATTTTACATACGATAAAATTTGGACAAACACCATAGTATTTTAGAAATTTAATATCCATGTAAATTCTTAATTCTAGAACTTAACTTATACCTGTTCAAATCATTGTTTTCATCACAAAATGGTTGCTCAAAATGTTTTCGTGCATACGCTGCTAACCATTTCTTTAAACAAAGATCGGTATAACACCGAACTCCCGACCATCAAAAACATCGCTGTGTGCAATGGCGTCTCTTCTAAAATTGTCATCAATTTGATTAGGAAACAAGAAACAAAATTGCATGTTCGAAATTTCGGCCAGCTTTAGAAGACAAGGATCCATGGAAAAGTAACATCAAAATTTCGATTCACCAGGCTACAAATAGCCTAGAGAAATTTGTTAAAGATGCAGGCTCTAAAGTTGTATATAGTTCAAACAAAAATATTCGAAATTTATTGGGAAATCCAAAAGACAAACTTAAGACTTTAGAGAAATCTGGAACTTACAAAATTAAATGTTTCCATTGCGATTCAACTTCAATAAAACAATTAAATTCTTTTGAAAGTTTGACCATTTTTAAGAATCAAGATTATAAAGACGGAGGCCCCAACCTTCACTCTGATCTTTACGCTCTGTTGAAGTTGACACCTGATTCGTCGCCTAAGATGCCCTCCAGGTCAGATACTATAAATAGTGTTAAAATGTGCGGGAGTGCTGACTTTCATTGGTGATTTGGTGACGGGCATATCTTCGGCCAACTTTGTCAGGTTAGTCTCTCTCTTCGAGGATACAGAAGATGACAGCTTATCTGTCCAAATATAATGTAGCAGTTGTTAAATATATGTGTGGTTAGGGGTTTTCAACGAATTGTGTATTTTTTAATTAAAAAAATTGCTGCGATTTTGTTTTCATTGCAGGGCCACTGTGGCCTCCCTCTCAAGATTATTTAAGAACACCCCAAGAAAGAATTGTCAACGTATGGTCAAATTTTATCATGACTTGTAACTCCTGTGAACTCGGAATCGTACACTCAAGCTGCAAACAAGTAGTTATAAAAATAATAATTTATTTTGTAAAAAATAATTCTTTTGGTTACACAACTGTCTTTAATATAAATATTAGATACAAATCAAAGTAAGGCCACATAACACTGTTAATGAAAGCACATCAAATTGTGTTGTGGTCAATCATATTATTTAAAATGTTTGCTATGCAATAAGCAACTTTTTTCTACAGTGATCATGAAAGTTGTCTTTTTTAACGAAAAATCGTAAAGTAGTACTTTTTGTAAATTTTTTATAGAAACTGTGAATTATTAATTTGGCAATTGTAGATGGTGAAGTACTTTTCGACTAAATTTCGAGTTACGAAATATCATTATGCAAAAAATAACCTGTACAATTCCTACGAAAGCAACTTTTTTGCCTTCAAACTCATTAATAAAGTATCGTTTTCATCAACAATTGCACAAATAACCATTTAAATACACCATCTGAATTGGGTACCCATTTAATTCTTTGGTTTTCAGTGATTAAATCATACTGAATGTATATATTTTAAAATTGGTTGTTCACATACATTTTCAATACACATTTTACAAACATTTCATTTAGTTTGATATTAAAAACTACACATTACAATAATTAAATAAAAAGAGGATGTATATTATTTTTTGTCAGTCGAGCGCGGCAAGTGGGGCATTCCTTTTTATTAGACTTTATAATCATCGTGATGCAAGGAGTACAAAAAATATGTCCACAAATGGTAGAGCTGATCGATTTTTTGTCGAGAGCAGCGAAGCATATGGGACAATCCTGCAGATGAATACTAGTACAAGTTGGTACCTGCTCTTTCTGTAAAGCAATAAGAACGTTAATGTTAGAATTATATAAAGATGTAACTGCCGTTAGAAATTGAAATAAATACCTCTTTTTCTGAATCTTTAGTTTTCTGTTGCCGCCGTTTTGTCTGGAATAGTAATTTCTGGATTTGAATGCCATTAATGTAATTAGTAGATTTACCTGATTATTTTTTGTTGCTTTTCTTTTGATATTTATAGGAGAAGAAGGCCTGGGAATAAACTCTATCTCGCTATTATGGCTATCACTTCTTACGATGACATATTCTTCTGCTACTGGAACACTCCCGTTCCTTCCTGGGGCACTACAAAGCGACTGCTCTATAATCTGTACTGGGGGATCCTTTACAGTCTCATACGGTATGCTAGGCACGTTTTGGTCACTGAAAAAATATGGTACATGCTTAAGCTTCCATGTTTACAAAAGTTTAAAAGAATCTTGAACACATCAAGGTTTTGATTTTAATCTTTTCTTGTGACTCGCTACCGAAAGGTAAAAAAAAACTCGATATATTGTACGTCTCTTTTCTTGGAATTATCACTTCCACATCTCAAAAATAATTCAAAAACACAATTAATAATTTCAAGTAACTTACTCAGCATAACGCAATGCTAATTTTTGTATATCTTCTGATACTTTTACTAAATTTGTAAATGCATTATGTGGAAAGCTTGATAATGGGCTTACTTGAGTTGTAATTATTGGTACTACACACGGATTCGATTTGGGTGTTGCCGTCACAATATCATGGCGACAGAACATTATTATATCCGTTTTTCCACTTGTATTTGAATATTTCATCAAAAAATTGTGTTCAAAAATTCATAAATTGCAGTTTTACTGCTAATTTACCTTTATTGTGGTTGTGCTCCTTGTTTAACATCAACTTACCTCCTTTTTTTCCTGGGAACACCATCAGCATTGACAACGTTAATGTTTAAGCCATTCTGCTTCTAGAAAGCTGATTAACAGCAACAACAAAAATGCATATATGACAGACCTACATGTTCCTTGCTTTGGCTCTTGTTGATGCTGACATCGCTGGCTTTTCGTTTTCGAGACTGTTTACTTGCGACAAGGTGAGACGTCGTTGCAGTGTTTGCGTCGATATGTGCGTTCTGTGATGGCAGTAATAAACGCTTGGCTTCATTTTGCTGAGACTGAAAATTGCGAGACGTGAATTATTGGACAAGAATTATTTTAACTTTGGCGTGAACGATACCTTGTTCATTTTGGATTGTTATAAATTTGTAAACATTTTATAATATGTTTAACTGTCACAAATTATGTGAAACAAGAACCTTTCAAACAAAAAAAACCATCTTGATAATGTGAAGTTACTTTTAGACGCGTTTAGTAACCAAAGTTACCTTTTTTCCATAGTGATCATGAAAGTCGTGTTTTTTAACGACAAATCGTATTGAAAGTACCACTTTTTTAACTCAAAATGGTAAAAAAAGTACACTTTCTTTAACTATTTTATTGAAATGTCAATTTGACAGTTGTAAATTCCGAAGTCCTTTTCGACTAAATTTCGAGTTACAAGAGATCACTATTCAAAAAAGCTACGTGTACAACACGTTTTGAAAATCCCCTTTTTTCATTCATTTGCTTGATTAACTCGCGCTTCGCCCTCGTTAATCAATCTGCAAATTCATGAAAAAAGTATGACTTTCAAAAGTTGTACAACCTACTATTTAGATAGAGACTTGACGCAATGAACTAACCGTAATTTAATGTTTAAATATTTACCATTACCACTTTACGTTTTGGAAAAATGTCAATCAAAGGCTACTGACTAGGTTAATCGCTAAATTGAATCCATTAAAACCAATTGTGATCGAGTGAAAACACTGCGACATTAGGTGTTTTCAAATACAGTAAATTCTGTTTGGCCGTTTCTGATCAATTGGCCCATTTTATTGGTTCGCTTATTATAGTGTTGAATAATCAAAGGTAATACCACAAGTAGTGGATATATTTTTGACAAATATTTTGCAGTTTCCGTGTAAATTATTGTGTTTTCTCCACGAAACAAAATCAAAATGTCGTTTTGTTGAGTGAAATTTGCAATCATTTTTATAGAAATGACAAAATATAAAAAAAAGATATCTACTTCAAGTGGTATGTGGAACGACTATTACACAATATTAGTATAAAAGGTGTTATGGAAATGAGTGCAAATATTTTAACCCGTAATAGAACTCGCAAAACTGAACAACTTCTCCATTTATAATTTTTTCGAAAACGCCCTCAAAACTAAGTTAAAATTCAAAACAATGTTAATCCAAAAATGCATACCCGCCTATGGAATAATATTTTAATTTAATGGCACAAAACACAAAAAACATAATTTTTATATGCAAACCAACAAAAGCTGCACAGGTACTGATAAAACCTTTAGTTCACATCTGGTCACCAACGTACTTTATCAATTGAGGTAGGTAAGTTATTGACCGCATGTTTTCTGTGTAAGAACTTTGCAGTTTTAATATACTTGTGTCGCTCACCTTTAACTTAGATTTGCTTACCAAGCGGCTCGTCAAATTTCGGGGAGATAAATGGTTGAAAAAACGTGCGATTAAATGAAAAACGATAAATAGAAAAGTTGTTCATTTTGGTGAGCTCTATCACTGGTTAAAATATTTGCACTAATTTCCATAGCACCCTGTATACCAAGTGAAACAAAAATTCAACAATTAATACACGTATTATTAGTTACAAAAAAAATTTGTAGTTATTAAAATAGCAATTATTAATTTAAAATTTATAACGCAAGTCAAATTTTGTTTACATAGTTTGTTTATGTTTATTTTCACGTAACCTAGCTACATCAGCAAGATCAATATCGTTGCTAAGCGATATTTTGCAACAAGGCTACTTAATTTTTGAGTATCTACATTGTTTTTTGAATATTTTGCACCGTGACCAATATTTAGTGATATACTGTTCCTATTGGTTGAAAAAGCGAATCTCTGCAATATGATAGTGTTGAATAGTAAAACTAATTGCCATTACTTCTAACACACTTTGCCATCTCGTTAGTTATAATGCATTTCAACATCACTTTTTACCACTGTTTAAACATTTTCAGTTAGCCTTCTTTAGTTTCCAATAGATTTTTTCTAAAATTGGTGTTAAATTTTAAAAAAAGTTTGGGATATGCTGCTCTTATACCTATTATTAAATTATCCAACTTCTAAGAACATTTGTATTAAAAAAGAGTAAAGAATATTTAAGATACGAGAACATATAATAGGAAATGGAGCCATACACCAACGTATAACACATAAGAACATATGAAGCAGAAAGAATACAACAAAAGAATGAAAAAAGCATGGTCAAAAGTACAAAGAAAATATTTAAAAGCGCCAATAAGAAAGAAAGCCCAGCAATATAAAATCAGAGAGAAGAAATGAAATATCGCAAATCACAAAAATTGCACAGGAGTGGTACGATAAACATTGCATGGACATGACAGAAATCAATAATGAAGCAAAACGAAGATATCGAGAGACATTAAAACTGATCCTCAGCGGGCTGTGGAAATTCAACGTTTTGCGTCAGTCTGTATTAAAACTGACGCAAAATCTAACCTGCTAACCTCGAATTTGACATAGACTTACAGTGCTACCAACATATTATTCATACGTTTGAATTTCCACAGACCGCTGAGGATCAGCTTTTTTAATCTTTCGATAGTTACCATCGAAAGATCGTAAGAAAGAAACTAGCAACAATACAATCAAGTAAGAAATGAATCAACGAAAATTACTAGAAGGAAGAAGAAATAACGTGTAAAGAAAACAATGAAGAAATAGAAAAATATAGAAGAAACCACACTAGAACACTTTTCCAAAAAAAAGTCAAAGTGTGATATTGCAACGAAAGTAACAATATATATAAATGAAGCTGAACAATTGAAATGCTATTGTTATGCGTAACGCGTTACGTACTATGGCCGTTTTAATTGCCTTACTTGATTTTGTGCGGTTAGGTCACCTCTGTCTGAAAAGTTCAACTTTCCACAGTCACTGAAGTTGCCGAACTCGTTTTGAATGGCTTTGAGCTACTCGAGATGGATTATCGATCCGTTGTCATGCGTAGCTACGTCAAGAGCATTCAATTTTTTTCTCTCACCTTCGGCGATGTTTTCTGTGCCTCGCTCTCTTCTGCTAGCATCTTTTGAGCCAATCGCATGCGTTCTTTCGTAGTGCGTCCCTAGTCTGAATTTGAGGCTGTTTATTAATATGATTGGTATGGGCAAGATTGGTGCCCTTCTAATTCACTCGCGTGTTGCGTAACTTCATGGATCGTATTCATCGAAAATATTTGGGTCGTAATTACCCATCGTATTTTATTGCGCATTTTCTGGAGTCGCGATTTATAAGTAATGGAGTTGTAAGCTGAAGGTAATTGTATGCTTTTTCTTTAACATTCCCTATTTTAATTAGGCATTTGTGGATTTCAGAGACGACTTGAACAACTAGTTTGTACTACTGCAACACTAGCTTATGCATAAATTTTAATTAAACATTAAAAATGTATTAAATTTGTACATTGCCTAATCGAGTGTTACATTTATCGCGCTCGGTTTTACGATAACGCGAAGGCACCCGCTATGCGCAAAGTCGCTCTGAATGAACGACGGCGCCGCCTCCGACGCTGTGCCGATAAAGCCGATAAAGAGTATATAAGAAAACTCCGTGACCAGTTTACTTGGCTTGAGTCCACCGATCCTGACCAGCAACTGATCTAACCTGGAAGAGCTTTCCGCCCTATGCCCTCTAGGGTTTAGAACCTGAATCTATTCGTCCAACTTGAGTCCATGGACTTTCCTTCTCCCAAAAACCTCTCCTAGCGTTAGAATGTGGCTGTGTCTATCGGTCTCGTAATATATCCAGCTGAAATCCTCCCTAACCTGGGCGTGAGAATATGGCTGTGTATATCGGTCTCCTGCCGTATCCACCTGACTATTCCCAACCGGTGTGTTAAAATGTGGCTGTGTCTATCTGTCTCCTAACGCATCCCCGGTTAATTCAAAGTCCCATGACCGCACGCAGCAAAATCTATTAATAACTGTACCTACAGGGCTCATATGGCACGTTCCACATGCACGCGGCTTGAACAATATAGCTGCCTTTATTAATCCTACCTGGAAAAACCGCATTGTGAGTCCAGCAACGGCGTCCCAAGGCCCAGAAAAAATTCATGCCCGAGCCCGCAGGTTCTGGCCGAGAACAAATGCCGAGCTGTCAAATGCATTTGCTCGGCTAAAGTAAGAGAACCTTACCAGGTCCAATTTCACGACAGCTTCACTCCGAGAACAAAACCTGGCCATCATGGGGCACTAGCACACCCTGCATTAATCCTTACGTACCTTGGAGGATCGCAGGTATCCCTTAAACTTGTTAATTTATGAGTATGTTGGCAGCCCACAAATTGTAAACATAACCGCTGTTATCTGCGAGGCCGCGTTTTGGGGCATTCGATATACAGGGTCAAAATACATACTTGGTTCAACGTCGGATGCAGCCGCCTTCCATACCTGCCTGCTGATTGAGTTGCGGACCGACCAGGAATCAAGAAACGCAGCCCCAGTGGAAACCGTTAATTTATTAATGTACAAAGTAATTCATAATTTATATATCTAGTTAAAAACATTATACTGTTATTTTATACATTGTGTTTTTCTGGCCGTATATATTTGAGCGAATTCTGTCTTCGATTGAGCTAACCGAGGTAGAAATTAGTAAAAGTTTGAGCTTTTCCGAAATTAATGGAAGTTCTAAATGACCAGAATTAAAACGTTACATGACCAGAATTAATTACCAGGAATAAAGTTAAATTAGGGAGGGCAAAACGTTACACTACCACTACTAATTTGGTAGCCGTTGGAACCACTTTTGGGTTTTTGTTTGTTGTCGAGTCTTTGTTGTGGGCCCCGCTTTGCTTCTTCGGTTAGCAATTGCTGATAGTCCTTGCTGCGCCCCTACTTGCTTCTGGGGATTTTTCCTGGTGGCTGATTGTTCCTGTTTGCTTTCCGGTGCCGTTTCGCATCATTGCTAAGAATATTAAAACAATCTTGTGTGGTAAAAGTAAAAACGAATGTGTACCTACATTGTTCTCGCCCTCCCAAAAGATTGGAATCACCGGCTGGTGTTGCAAACTTCCGAGTTTGTCAGTAAATACTGGCGTCTTTATGAAACATTCTAAATTTTTACTTACGTGGCGTTTCAGGTCGTAGAAAATTCGCTACGCATGGTACTTTAGTGAGTTTAAGACTTCTCGTAAGCTAACGGTCTTATTGCATGTAAAAGACTCTTTGGCACCCTTTGGTAATTTCAACACCCTTTGCTAATTATCTTCACTATAGCTAGTCGACCCGCCAATATCTCCATCTAGCCCGAACGTGTGTTTGGTACGATTTGAATTTGGTATAAGTCATTGAGAAATTTTGGTTTGAAGTCTAAAATTGTTTGCCGTTCGTAGTAAAATAATTATACGCCCCGAAGTTTGTGGCAATATAGAAAGAGAAGACGAACGACGTGCAACGTTAATATAAAACAGATAAGACAATGAAATAGCACTTCCAAAGCTGAAGGAAATACTAGTAATAGAGGAAAAGAGTAATAAAGAACTAAACGCATCATGGACAACTATACTAATAGAATTATTAAAATATGGAGGTGAAAATCTGCACCAAAAAATACACAAGATGATGTACAATACGGAAGAAATGCTCCAAGAACAAAATTTAGGAATGGTCGTAGTAATACATACCTAAGCCAATTGATATTTTTATAAAAGAAAAATTATTACAGTGGTACTAAACTTAATGAATACCAGCTAAAATACTGCACTTTTTCCTGTTGCCGGTGGTTATGCTGTGTCTCGCAGACAGAAATATGTGGGGGTCTTGGCTTAAACGCCTGGACCAAGAGGAGACAACCTCAATAATAAATACATTTAAATTCTATGGTGGTGAGACCAGTCCAAGGGATGCGTGGCTGCCTAGATGACTAGACACTGCTGGTAACTCCCTTGGGGTATAGGCCCACCCCATGTACAAAGCTATTTATTTTCAGCCTGTAACTACTCGTGGGAACAACATGGATGATACAGAAAACAGTAACTCTAACTCTAACTCAATCCTAAAAATACTTTTTTGGTTAACATCCTCCCCGATGGAGACTGAGACAGACCATCAAATCACTTCCTCCTCGATGGCGGATATTACTGGGGCAAATTCTTTGGACAGCACACAATCCGAGGAAAAACCAAAATCTGAGATCCAACTTGAACTCGATTCAACTTCAGGTAAGTATGAGAAAATGCTTTCAGGGTTATAACACCGTGGACTTCCAATAGAAGCGGCAAAAGCGAGAGGAGAGCATATTAGGCCAAGAAAACCTAGGGCGAATCGCCAGAAGAAAGGATTGGGGACAACTAAAAACCCAGTTTAAGATCCAAAAAAGAGAGCCCGAATGGAGAGCATTATTCCGCCCTCCCCTGTTTAAAAGGGACCTAAAAAGGACTCGAAGGATAAACCCAGTACTTTTGCACAGGGACAATTCTATAGTCAATCCCTTACAGTCACTAAGATGGCAATTATTCTGCAAACCTACCCTGAGGGCAAACTAACCCCAGAACAGGTTATGCAGACACAACAGGCCCTTTTCAAAAGAAAACTGGACCACAGTTCACAGCTACTCCCACGCTGGTGTGTTATATGTGTTCTGTGCAAACGAAAACGAAATTGCTGCTGGAAAAGACGCCATAAGTTCAACCATGGAAAGGGGCAAACCTTCGTATGGGAGTAGCCAAAGATGTGCTTAAAACCTCCAGAGTGGTGGTATGGATCTCCACTGACTTACTGCAGGTCAAAGAAGACATGGAGTTCCTCCCGTTGCTGAAAACGCAAAATCAGAATGTAGCCAGGAATGGAAAGTGATCTCCAGTCGTATAGAAACTTAGGACACCACCTTAGTCCTCGCAATTGACGAAATTTCCTTGAAGAAACTGAGAAATGTGAGATTTAAAGCCTACGTATGTTTATCTCAGATAACCGTCAGGGTATCAAAAAAGACCGACAAACCAGATGACGCTCGAGATAGTACAACTGAACCTCCAGCATAGCAAGGCGGCAACAGCTAGTCTTTGGTTTCCAAGCATCAACATAGCTTTGATTCAAGAGCCCTGGCTCTTCAGGGGAACATTATCAGGCCTTGGAACTGTCAAAGGTGAACTAATATATAATAGAAACCTTGATAATGTGAGACCTTACATTTTTCTCAGGGAAGAACTTCACGCTCTAAAACTAATAAACTTTTGTTGTAGGGATCAAGTAGCAATTAAATAATAACATAAATGGGAGGAAATCCGAAGGAAATAATAGTTGTTACAATATATGGTCCATTTTACTTTCCTAATCCACCTCCAACTGAGGAACTACAACAGCTTGTTGACTACTGCAGGCTATCACCATGTTCACCATACAGCGTGGAGTACCAGTAATGTTAACATAAGCGGTGAGTATCTCTTTGATTCTATTGTATTTAAAGATTCGGATATATTGAATCCATGGAAATAAACCAACCTGTAAAACACGAACTCGCGAAGAAATTATCTATATTTTTGGTAACTTCTCGTATTAGCTCTCAGATGATTCGCTGGCACGTGCCCGAGAAACCGTTAATCTCGGACTACAGATACATAGGAATAGAAATCAATAACTTTGATAAGCCAGTTTCGGAGTATCGCAATCCGAGAAATACGGACTGGGAGAATTACAAACCAATCTAAGTAATTTCAAAAATGAGATTTAAAACAGTACTGATTTTGAGTTAACCTCTGTTCTACTTCAGGAGGCCATTTTAAACTCATACGTAGAGCCACTAACAGAGATGTTAGTTGCTGGAACAGTGGAACTCAGACCTAGCAGAACTAAGAAAAAACACACGCCAACTTTTTAGCAAGATAAACATAACAGGTGAATGGGATAATTATTATTAATCCTTCACTGAGTGCAACAAAAAAATACGCAAGGCCCAAAGAGACCTTTGGAGGAATTTTTCTAGAAGTTGAAAACACTTCTGAAGCATTGCGACTCCAGAGGATTTTGGCAAAGATCCTGTAGAACCTGTTGGCACAATCTTAAAGCCAAATGGGAACTTCACGGAAACGATCAAGGAAACTTTGGAGCTATTTCTGCAAGTACACTTTCTAGACTCACATGCGGTTTATGCTGCAGACGAGCATCAGCCAGACCCCATACACCCGATTATAAGGGTTGAAAAATGAGACTGTCAAATTTCAAACAAAATATTTACCCACAATAGTATTGAATGGGCCAGCGATACATTTAATCCATACAAAGCTTTTGGTTCTGATGGGATAACACTTGTGCTACTACAGCAAGAGGAAGAATGTCTGACACCAAAGATTTGTAGACTACTAAGAGCAAGCCTGGCACCGGGATACATCCCCTCTGTCTTGGAAATAATCTAAAATTGTCTTTATACCTCTCTTTTCAGGCAAAGTTATATAGATCTATCAATCTTTCTTCTTTTATGTTAAAGTTGATAGAAAAATTGATTGAAAGATACATCAGAAAAAGATTTCCCTCAGAAAGTCTACTTCATTCCCCATCAACATGCATATCAAGCGGGGAAATAATGTGAAACTGCTATTCACCAATTAATGAGCAGAATTGAGGAGACAATCAACTAGCAAGAAATTGCACTGACATTTTTTATTGACATTGAGGGAGTCTTTGATTATAACTCTTTTGAAAATACATGCAGTAAGAAACCCTAGGGTAGAAGACACTACTTGTAGGTGGATAAAAATATGCTACACGAAAGAAAATTCAATCAACCCTATCCGATAAGACGATGGAGGTGGAACTTGCCAAATAATGTCTGGTGGGGGGTAATTTTGTCAAATCTGTTGTAGAACCTGGTAGTGGATGAACTTGTCGAACTAAATAGGAGAGGTTATTACACCCATGGGTATGCCGATATCTGGCAATACTTATTTATCTCGGGGAAATTTGATAATAAAGTCTCAGAGATTATGCAAACAGCTCTAAGAATTGTGGAAATATGGTGTACCAAAGAGAACTTAAGTGTAAATCCGCAAAAAACGGTACTGGTTCCATTTACTAGGAAAAGGAAACTGGACAGGCTCAAACTGCCAAACCTTTTCAATGAACAGTTGCAAGTGAGTCAAGAGGCTGAATATCTGGGAATAATCCTGGATGCTAAGCTAACCTGGAGCTCACACATACAAAAAATTGCAAATAAAGGCACAACAACTATTATAGCAAGAAAGCGGGCACTGGCCAAAACCTGAGGACTTAAACTAAGCATGGTACATTGGCTGTATATTTCCGTGGTAAGACGTATGGTTGCCTACGAATTGTTGATCTGGTGGTCAAAAGTAGAACAGAAACAAGCCAAGCTGGAACTTTCAAAACTTCAAAGACTTGCTTGTTTATGTACAACAGGAGTGACGAGAAGCACTTCAACTGCAGCCATGTAAACCCTGTTAGGTCACCCCCCTTAGATATCATAATAAAGGCAGAGGGTAGGATGGCGGCGTATAGCCTGAAATATAATGGTAGCTGGCAAACCAGTTTCGTTTATGGTCATATCAGAATAACAGGCACTATCACTAACCCATTACTAGAAATGAGCAGTGACGCAATGCGAATTACGCATACGCAATAAATCTTTTACCATCTAGCTAGAATGGAACGGAGGGCTGGCACAAAGACGTGATCAGGAAGGAAAACTAGTCTGGTACACAGACGGATCCAAAACTGATAGCGGCACTGGAGCTGGAATATATGGGGATCTCCTCAATTTGAAGCCTGCGTATCTTTGGGGAAGTAAGCAACTGTATTCTAAGCCGAAACACATACCATAGACGTTTGTTTACAGGAAAACATAAAGAGAAACTATCAAGGTGAAGATATCCTTGTCCTAACTGACAGCCAAACTGCTATAAAGGGCATACCTAACCACCGGACCAACTCAAAATTAGTCTGGGACTGCCCACAAAACCTAAGAACTCTTTTCCAAAGCCCAGTATAAGGTAATCCTCATGTGGGTGCCGGGTCATAAGGGGATAAAGGTAATGAAAAAGCTGATGCCTTCGCAAAAGAAGAAACAGAAATGGCATTTAATGGTCCTGAAGCAGTATTTCGAATTACCAAAACGGTTCGTGGTGAGCGGATGGCCCGCGAGCGAATGTTCGCCTCTCAGGCGGCCGGCCCGGGTTCGAATCCCGGCGACTCTAGAGTTTAAAAATCGTACGCTCCCCGGCTACCACACTAACATCTGCGGCAGTTGTTAACTGCTAACCAGGGAACTCTTCCTCAGTTTCGACGGGCAAGGGTAGCCACCTACCAGGCCTAAGTGCAAAGAGGGTTCATAGAACCACTTTGTGGTTAAAACAGGCCACTGGCCTATAATAAGAGGAAGAAGAAGAAGTTCGTGACTGGTTGGACAACAAAATTGCACCATAACCACTGGAGCTATATAGAAGGACTGACACAGCAAGATTATGCTAAAAACACCATCTAAAAAATTAAGTAACGGCTGAAATACTGCGATTAAGCAAATTAGGCTATTGACTGTACTGATAACCGGTCACTGCAACCTACGAAAGTATTTGCATACAATGGGTATCCTAAATGAAGAACCCATATGCAGACTATGCAATGAAGAGGATGAAAGAGACTCTCACATAATCTTTGACTGTGAAGTTCTCGCTCGTTGGAGACATAGAGAAGCTCTACTTAGACAAGACCTAGCGAAAAGGTTACTAAACTTAATATGGAAGCAAAACTTTTCACCAAATAAGTGAGATGATGAGTAACACAATAAGCCTAAGGCTGCAGTGTTTGTGGTACTCAACCCCTGACATCAATTACAATTCAATCAATCAATGAGCCAATCCCTCTAGATTTCAAAATAATCAATTCTGGTCTCCTTTACTAATTCTCTTAGTCAAAGTCGTCTTACATATGGCGCGATAACGTGTATAACATAATATGATAAAGAAGATGAAACATTTCTTGTCATATGGAGTTGACGTTGGCCGCACTAATAGGAGTGCATCTAAAAACATCCGCAAGTAAGAAAATATACGTTGTTTTTTTTATAAGGTCATGTTTATTTTTAAAGGTGTAAATATTTTGTCTATTTAAACATAATTCGGTTTGCCCATCTAAATTGCTTTTGGTAGTGCTGATATTAGATCAGCTTCTGATTTTATTTTGGAACATTCATATTTTCTACTCTTTGAATTTCGTCTGTTAATGTAAAATTTGCTTTAAAAATAATTTATTCTTTATCATCGCATACATACTACTATTGCTCGAATACTTAGTGAGCTATAGAGAATCTTTATTCTTATGTTTAAGTGATTTTCGTAGTTATATTTCTTTTTAAAGCATTTTGCACAATAGAATGTTTTGTTATTCCACATTACTGAAAATAAATAAAAATGTCTTCGTTTCTATATTTTCCAAAGTGCTTCTGTATGTTTAACTATCCAAAATGACTTCTCTTTTTCTTTTAAACTCTTGTTTATTTCCTGCTGTCTTTGAAGTTGTTCCATTTAAAAAAGGCGTTTTTAAATCACTTTTTCCTAAATGACGAAATTGTAAAAAAAATCCAAAAATAGGCGCGAAAACCTAGAAGTTTCTGCTAAAAATGTATCCGTCTCGCCAACATTACTTTCAGTAGCACTTTCTTTTAATATAATATGAACTTAATTTTCAAATAACGTTATTCGTTTCATCCAATTTCTACATATTTCTATGGAGGTTGCCGAATTATAAGGAAGATAGTAGATATCTAGTTAATTTACATTTACATGTTTGTACTTTAGTACACTTTGCCTTTTTGATCAGTATTGGAGAAGATATCCTTGTTCTTCTAATTATCTGCTACCTATAACAAGGAAATAAAATATTTGAGATATCTTTTCATTCAGCACCATAAATAAGTTCCCTCCTCAAAAATGTCAATGTTGTAATGGAGAATATAGCTTCTATAATTGATATTTGTTAACTTACAGTCTATTAGACCCAAATTTATATTCTATTGGACCCAACTTATCTTTTTGTTTAAGTTCAAACTCTGTTCAGTGAAGAATTTGTAGTTATCATAATTAATATACCATAAAAACAAAGCACCGATTTATATGCTTGAAAGAAAAAAAAGACTACTGATAAAGTTATTTTAAAATCAGTTGTAATCTTAAAATAAATTAATGGATACAAGCTACAGTTATGGCATGAACATTATGTTGCAGATCACTATTCCTAAACCGGTTTGAGCATGTAAATTCTGTTCCACATTTATCTTTTAATAGTTATCTTTGTATCATTACCAATGTCATATCCTGCAGGAAGTTGATGTGTAAAACTGACATACACACATAGATAAAATCCATTTAATTATAGCTTCAGTTTCACAAAATGTTGTGCCGTTTTAGATTGACATTTATTGAATTTAATAGTGTTTTTCTACTCCTGTAACTAAAATGGTATTTAACATACTAACATATACGTCGCTAAGTGACATTTTAAGCGTGCCTTCATAACCTGTGACTAAGGAGCCTCTTAATCACGAGCTGAAGTTGGCAACGACGTATAAGTCATGGGGTGAAGTTAGGTTCAAACAGTATTTGCTTTATTAGCCACAGCCAAAACTAAAATTCAGTTAGTTTTCAACTTTCAACAGCCAATTTTGACGTTTGTCAAGCTAATTTAACCTAACACAATATTCAACATTTTAATGAAATAATATGTTATATTGTCTAAATGTTCGGTCGTAGAAAAAGTATAGGATCTAACACATTATATAAACTCGTATAGACACTCGTTTATTAAACACTCGTGACTAAAGTGACTTTTATAAAACTTGTTACATAATATACTATTATCTACTTTGCGTTCGTACTGCGGCTATTACGATATGCGTTTGCGTATCGTAATAGACACAAAGCGATGCTATAATAAAAATACTAAAAAATTTCATTTTTTTGCTTAAAAAAGTGGCAAAGTAGATAAAATACTGTATGATACCTCGTTTATAAGGCATTTTGTAGCACTTACTCCTTTAGGGCACTCCTCGCTTCGCTCGTCGTACCCTAAATCCGTGGGTGCTACAAAATACTTCTTATAAAACTCGTATCATAATATACTATTATCTACTTTGCGTTCGTACTGAGGCTATTACGATATGCGTTTGCGTATCGTAATAGACACAAAGCGATGCTATAATAAAAATACTAAAAAATTTCATTTTTTTGCTTAAAAAAGTGGCAAAGTAGATAAAATACTGTATGATACCTCGTTTATAAGGCATTTTGTAGCACTTACTCCTTTAGGGCACTCCTCGCTTCGCTCGTCGTACCCTAAATCCGTGGGTGCTACAAAATACTTCTTATAAAACTCGTATCATAATATACTATTATCTACTTTGCGTTCGTACTGAGGCTATTACGATATGCGTTTGCGTATCGTAATAGACACAAAGCGATGCTATAATAAAAATACTAAAAATTTTCACTTTTTTGCTTAAAAAAGTGGCAAAGTAGATAAATGTATAATGGCCATGAATTATGATTCATAATTCACAGTTTGCAGCCAATCATAAAATTCTATTTTCATAATTCAATAGTTTGCAAGTTGCAATCAATCAGAAAATTCTATTTTCATTATTCAATAGGTTGTAGCCAATCACAAAATTCATTCTTATTATTAAATGACTTTTGAAGTTAACAGCTGTCACAAATGTCATAATTCGGAAATATGAACACAAAACGCCTATTGCATAGGAGCAGTGTTGAATTCAGACTGATTACTCCGGTGGGGGGGGGGGGGAATGAAACGTCTGGGGGGTATTTTTACCTATTTCCGCGCAAACCACCCGTTTTTTATAGATTTAAAAAAACATGAATATAAAGTGGTAATGTTTCCGGGGGTGAATTTTGTACTGCCCGGGGGAAATTTCCCCCCGGTCACCCCCCTGGATTCAACACTGCATAGGAGTAGATAAAATATCGTATTACATTCGCGATTATGGCCATTATTCACTCAGATGACTTGCGCTACGCGCCTTCGGCTTGTGGCGTAATGGTGCATATAATAATATATTATTACACTTATCTAACCATTTATTTATATTCCCTCTAAAGCTCCATTGCTCGTTTTAACCAAATAATTTATATTAGAAATAACAAGTACAATGTAAGTATAAAAATTTATTGCTATACTTCATTACAAGTGATAAATACATAGTAATACTTTCATCTAATACATCTACACATATTTCTATTTTAATAAAAGTTCATATAAATTTTAATCTATGATATATTAAGGCTTAGGTCAGTGCAATGCTATAGTTTCTGCAACTTTAGGAGTGCTTTACCAGTTTGGAAATATACCTATTTTGTTCATTTTACAATACTAATTATTCAGCTTCTCATAAAATTAGCCTTATTCCTAGAGTTTATAAAGAAATACTGAGATTTAGACCAGCCTGATAGTTAAACAAACCATGCAGAATCCTTTATAATTTGTTTAGCAGTCAATGCTGATCGAGCAATTTAAAATGACAGAAATGATAAAAAACAACGAATCTTATTGTAACGACATTTATTGGAAAGAGCTTAGGCAGTCGAAATTGGAAGTAATCTTAAGCCTGTCCATTGGTTAATGGTTTTTCAGCAGATGCTTTAATTTCAGCAGCAATCCCATTCTGTACAGGAGTTGAAATACCATTCTGATGAGCAAAACCATTTTGAACAAGCTTAGTCGGAGTTGTAGCAGGACTTACAATAGTATACGCTTCTCCAGTTACGGGGTTCCTTTCTGCGAATACAAACGTTAGGTTCGAAAATACAAAAAAAAATAAATATAGGTACCATGATGAACTCGTGGAGAATTTCCAGAACGATGTTGATCCCATGATGTAACACCATTTCCAGTTACAGGATTGCGACCTTTTACATCTGAAAACAGAAGTAAAATTAGTTAGCTGTAAATGATTTTTTGTTACCATATGGTAGAGAGATGTAAGCAATTAGCATACAGGTTACAATTAAAAATCAAGTCTGAAAACAATCACTCAGACATAAATGATTTAATTGAAAAGTAAATGAGGCTGATGTGTGGGTTGCTGGCAAAACAAATAGTAATCAGTACTTACCATGCTTATTAAAAGAAGTCTTACGAGGTGGGGTAGCTCCGGGGCTTCCGAATAAGCGAGAGAAAGAGTCGTTATGCATGGGGCTGCGTCGGGGAGTGTTAGATGCTGATCCATTGCCATTGCTTGGTGATGAACCATTAGATTCAGGAGTACACAGAACATTGAAGATGTCACTTGGTGGATTGCGAACTCTGAAAATAAAATAAAAATAGTTAGATTTGATTATTGAATAGGTATATTGGTAAAGTTTGAAAAGTGGTCAGCAAGTGAAAGTTCAAATAGCTCTGTTTTGAGTCTTATGGTTAGAAGGGTTTATTACTGTAAAAATATTGAAATGTGAATTTATAAGCTATAAAATCATCATTTAGATTTATATTATTTTTCTGTGCAAAACTCAACTTCTTCTAGTAAGAATGTAGGTAAATGAGTTTATTTTAAGTTTCAATAAGAAGTGCTTCACGAATTGCACATTAATGTACTTGAATTGTATACCGTTAAAATAAGGTAAGAAATTACAATGTTAACAAAGCCTCATCAATTCTTACTGGATGCTGAATTTTAAAGTATTATTTGTATTTTATAGCTTATTGTAATTATTGAATTCAATAAAGCCATGCTATTCCTGTGGTGGATTTGAACTACTGATTTTCAGATTTTTCTTCCTTCCTCAGCACTTATTTTTAAGTTTTGCTAGTTGGAAACTTAATACTTTAAGTTAATTATTTTGTTAATGATTTTATTTCTGCATGTTTATGATTGAAATCTTTTTTCTTTGCAACTATTTTTTAAGTGGTCAAGGAAATTAAAAGACAAACTTTTGTTCACAAGTTAATGTGGAGCTTATGTAAGCTGCACACAAACAAATGTGTATTACACAGCAAATTTAATTTGTGCACGATTCTGTACGATCTCCCGCTGTTCTCAGAAATTGGCATAATCCTTGCATCTGGTTTCACTTTTACTTGGAAGAAAAGTCACTTGATACTTGTGGAATATTTATTTCCAGATAACGAAAATAATATGCAAGTTACACAAACTTCTCCATCGTTTATTATACCGTGTGAGAATGTGGAACGAGCTGGCACGCAATTCTATGCGAAAATAACGTGCAAAGTTATGGACTCGCATTTTAATGAAAGAAAATGAGTGGCGTTATTAATTCGCATTAGATCAATTTCTAAGTTATTAATTCGTTTGAGGGTAACAATATAACTCGGTTGTTCCGAGAGAAACTTAGTCAGCGTTGCATTAATGAAATTTTACGGGAAAAATATCCACCATTAAAATTGTGGAAAATGTTAACACTGATATCATACTAAATATAGATTGAAGTTCCGATATTGATATAGCAATGTAGAAAAGCCGTGTAAAATAGATTTTAAACTCGTGATTATCTCCAGCTCGTTAATTAAAATTTGCGTTCTCCTACACATCGAAGAAGATAATCACGAAGTTATTAATAATTTTTGGTGTGGGCGACGGAATGAAATTGCAATCAAGCCTGCAATTTTGAAAGTAACGGCACATTAGATCTCGGCCATAATTCATACGTCTTTTAATCCCTCTCCAAGCCCACGGAGATCCTTTCGGAAGCGCCCCGGGCTGAAATTCCTGAAAGTAGGTTACACCAGGAACAATGGTTGATTATCTTGACGCGCACTTCAAAACGCCCTTCCATTTTTGAGCTTGTACTCTTCAGAATGCGGCCCATTATTATTGTCATTACTACCCACGTTCCGGCACTTTGATATTATAAAATCCGTGTTCTTTTAGAAGAACTGGTGCGTACCTGTCGTAAACAGCGGATACACGCATTTGGGCACTTTCTCCCGTCGACCTCTTTCCGTGCATGACAAGAAAACAAGTGAAATGATTCTTAGATGTAGAGAAAAACAGCGCTTTGTTCGGTCTGGAAAGGTCAGAGGAAAGAGGAAAGGGTGATGTACTGTGAGCCAGAGACATAAATGATAGTAATTTTGAAAGGTTTTTATTTGGCTCTGTGTTACTTAGAACTCAGCATGGCCATTGAACAAACAGTTTAAACTATGGTATGACTAAGCGAGTTTAGTGACTGAACCACTAATTTCAAAGAATATATTCAGGTAAATTATATATTAACAAATGTTTCTTGCTTCAACATACTTCCCAATGATACGTAAATATTCCAACAACGTAACGGTTGGTTGTTTTAAATAAAATGGAAAGTTCATTGATCGACTAAAGTCAATATCTGACGTTTGAAATCGACTAGCCGTGGCTAATATTAAATAATGTGACTCCTTAAGCAAAAACTTATAATGTTCTTGGTAATAAGTCTCTAATACTTCATTGATTTGGGCAAATAATTGTTTAAACTCCTATATGAATAAGAAATTATGTTTATGGTTACTTCAATAAATAAATCCACGAAATGTAAAGAATAGGATTGAGCAAAACAGTTAGAAGCAAAATTAAAGAAAACAAACGAAGATATATGAAGAACATTGCTAAAAAACAAGGTCAAATACTGAGTACCATCGATCAACAATTGAAAAGATGGACAGAACATTTCGAACAGAGCATGAACATAGTAAGACCGGGAATTGGATTACCGCAAGAATTGGAAACATCGGAATTATAAATCAACAAGCGAAGAACTGATTGAAGTAATTCGCCAAACAAGAACAGAGAAGGCTGTAGGTGTCAACCACCTGGAAGCAGAAATGTTGAAAGTAGATGTGGAAACAATTGTAGAAATTCTTCAACCTCTAACGAAGAAAGTGTTGGAAGAGAAAACATTCCCAACTTATTGGAAAGAGGGACATATAGCGAAGCTGCCGAAAACGAGAAATTTACAAAACTGCGATAACTGAAGGGTTACAAGGTTGCTTATAATATATAAGAAACGTCGAAATAAGAAGAAAGCTGTGGTGGTTGGGACACGCATTAAGCAAGGAGAGATTAGAGGTGTGCAGAATGGTGCTCGAGTGGAACCCTCAATGCAGAAGGATGCCAGGCCACCCCAGGGAAACATGGAGAAGAACTATTGAAATGGAAACCAATATGACAATAGCAGAGATAGGATTCTTCTTCCCATTGGGGAATATTTGTGTTTTAGATATCCTGTATGTAGCAAGAACGCTTTTCTTATGCATGTAAGTCGATTATTATCGGCAATCCGAATAACTCTCTAATCCGAATATCCCATGATTCCAATTAATTCGGATTATAGTGGTAGTACTAGATTTTTCTTTTCCAATTGAGTTTTTTTTATAAGACAAATTCATGTTGGTCAAGAGAAAATACTGAACGTTTGGTTTTAAATTATTTTAACTTACATATTTTATCTCATTTTCCGATCGTGCGCAATCTCACTCTACGTTTTGTTGTTTCTCTTCGTTTCGTGTTGATTTTTTTTTTGAAGATACAGTTGATTAGATCTGTATAATTAATGTTTGATTCGATGCTTTTCCATACTTTTTTAATTTCTGTATGGTTAAAGAATTTCGATATTTACTTTCCTGTCTAAAGAAATGAAGATGCACTGTTGTTCTAATGTGACATTTTAAGAGTTCCAATTTATTTTATATTTCATTTCCTTAGTTTTTATGTATCCTAATTTTTTCAACTCTTGTAGTTCACTTCTAATTTGGTATATTATTTACACTTCTAAAAGATCGACTTTTCAAATATTAATAAGAAATCACGTTGGAAGTTTACTGCCAATTATTATAGGCCAATTTAAAAATATTTACGATCTTCTTTTAGTGACGTATTGTTTACTATTGCAGGTGAATTTTAAAACTGAGGTTTGTCTAGAAGTTTTTGATCACGTATCCCATAAACAGAAAAAATAATAGTGCTGAACCCCCGATACACACAGTGTGCGATCAAAGCGAGCTGGATTCGCTTTCAAATTCTTTTTAACATCCTCAAAAATCTCCAGATACGAATTTTTTTGCAAAAAAAATAAACACCTGTTTAGATAATATAATTTAGAAGATTTTTATGAAGTCAACAATTTTACTAATAATACATTTATATTTACGCATGATTTTTATTAATGAAGTAATATATTTTAATATTTCAAAAAATTGTAATTAACAAGACGTTTCGCTACTTGTGGTAGCTTCACCATTTATATAAAATGTTATAATTAAAAATATTACATGTATTTATATTACTTTGTAGATGATTAGAAATTTTGGGGAATTATTACATTTAAAAAAAATTACTTACTGGCACCAAACAAATTTAGAATTTCCAATTTAATTTTTCAGCCCGTAATCATGCTACTATAATTCTAAATTTGTTTGTTGCGAGTAAATAAATTTAAATTTTTAGAAAAACTTGCTGAATTGTCAAGTGTTAAAAAATAATAAAACCACAACCACCTGATAAGAACTTTTAATTCTGATTAAAAAATATATAGTTTGTTGAGTTTCAATTCATAGTAAAGTCGTTATAACGCGGGGCAAACTAAAAAAAAACAACGGTATCTACAGACATTTCTTGCGATGTTTTAAGTCTGTCGTCTGTACTTCCATTAGATAATGGTGTATTTTTAAAATTCTTAATTTTATGAACTTTTAGTTTTATAGTTTAGGAAATCATAAATTGTGACTATGCAATGAGAATATTAATGTCATGAATAATCATCTGATCCTTGCAAACCAGAATATACCCGTTAGAGCGTTAGAAAACCGTTAAAAGAAATATGCGGGAATACCAATACATGGTGGACACAGCAATCCAAAAGCTCGGAGCTCGCGAAGAAAGAGCCTTGTAATGAAGACTATCGCAGATGTCCGCATAAATGAGTAATCAGCATGAGAAATTACCTGTTCGTGCGCCACTGCAGCAGAAAATATAGCCTCCGCCGTAAGTCATTGTCCGGGGCATAATTTTACAATAATTAGAAATGAATCGCCATGCAGGCATGTCACACCTTCACCGTTACAGGTTGTTAAACATGCAGCAAACCAAATTAAAGTGGAAAGCTGCAAGAAAGAATGACGACAGAGGAAGTTTACAAAGCCATTCGCACGCTGAAAATTTTAATTATGCGACGCGAGGTGCGAAAGAAATCAATTAGGTACTAGCTACAGCTAGGGATTGGCCAGGACCGGACTGGCATCTGATCGCCTCCACACAAGATAATTTGTACCTTGATTTGCACTGTTAATATCAGCGCCCATTGATTAGAGATGATGATAGATACGAGCTGGCTATAGTTTCACCACTATAATTAACACGTGTCTTTTTTAAATGGTGGTTAGTAAAGGTCATGAATAAATTATTTGAATCATCCAAAATAATTTCAAGTTATATTTACGTAGAGATTTTGAATAAGGAAGTAGATCAATGTATATCTATATTTATTATCATTACTACACTTAGAAAACAATTCAAACTTGAAACACCTGCCATACGAAATTAGTTTGTTTGACTTATTCCCTAGATGACTTGATTTAACAGAACAAATATAAAATCCTCTCTAACTAGCTAATGGTTGAAAATAAGACATGTGTTTATCCATGGCGCATATAATACAAGGTGTAACGTTCGGCAGAATGGATGCATTGTGGGCGGACCTCGAATTCGCGACGAAAAACCTAACCTCGAATTTGACATCGACTGACAGTGCCAGAAACAATATACGATCGCGGCCATGGTTACACCGTGATCGCGCCCATGATGGAATATTTTTTGCTTCATCCCAAATCACACCCTTAAGCTTGGATCAGATCTTTTGGAATTACCTGCATATTTAGGATGATTCGCTATGAAGAAACCAAGAGAAGAATCAAAATATCAAAAGCTGGTTTCCTGAGAATGAAACTTGTACTAATTTAAAACTAGAAACAAACGCAAGACTTATACTGCTAGAACCATGTGTATGGCCACTATTTTTATATAACAACTACAAAATGTGGAAAATTAATTTTGGTCTGGACCGCAGAATACAGTGAAAATCGTGAGCTGCAACAATATTTAATGATGAAGTTTTAAATAGAATATAAGACAACTGGCAAATACAAGTAAAGAAATGGAAATCCATTTCGATTCTACTGTGAGAGATAAGCAATGTGAAATATTGGAAGTACTGATTTCGGAGGCTTTCACGGCCATTGTCATTATGTAAGAAACGACTTCCGGGATTGGACCGCGTAATTATTGAGATTCAAGAACTTAACGTTTCACCCACTTCCACAAGGGGCTTCGGCAGGAGGTAAGCAACTCAACGTGTGAATCACGGCGAAACTAACGATCGGAAGGAGAAAGACGAGATTTATAGGCAAGTGTGGCCTTTCTTATTCCGATCGTTACAAAAGTTTCGGATCTGGCATGGTTCATACGTTGAGTTACCGTGCCCTTCCATCCTTTCCCTTGCAAAATATTTTCGCATCTGGCGTGGTTTACACGTTGAGCTTCCGTGCTCTTTTGCTTACCTCCTGATGAAACTTACGAAAGTGGGCGAAACCTTGAGTTCTTCAATCTCAATAATGACACGGTCCAATCCCAGAAGTCATTTGTTACATATTAGTTGCAGTGTTACAAGGAAAATGAGGACAAGGAGAAATATAATTTTTTTCTCATTCTTCTATTTTAAATCTTTGACCGTACATTTTTTTTTGTAGCTACAGTAGCAGTTCTTGTATCTGTTGTATATGTTAACACTGGCGGATATGAGTGTTATACATTTTTAAATTAGTTTCGATCGTCAAGCACGTGTTGTTCCATGCGACGTCTCGCAAGTATCCCGATGTGATGTCTGATACTTAAAATTTCTACACCAAGGTACTTGCATTGCATCTTCGATAGTTTTCTTGTTGAGGGCTATTTTGCAATGCATTGATTCTCGACATATTACTAATGATTTGGTGGCAGCGGCTGGAAAAGAAAAATATAGACCGACATCTAACGAATCGAATAAAGAAAAAAAATATACAGGGACGTATATGGAGCACACTCAAGACATATGTGGATCAATCAAGGGTAACCAAGGCTGCCCCTTAAGCCCAAACCTATTTTTCTATCTACATTTCAGACATAGAGGAAGTATTAATGAAAGCGCAAGTTGAAGGGCTGGTAATTGAGAGCGAAAAAAATTGGGCATTGTCATATGCATAGCGTATTGCTGGCGACAGAGAATAAAATGGGCTGAAGGATATGATCAACAGATTGACTGTATATCAGAAAAAAAGTTTGATTTGAAGCATAAAAAAATCAAAATTATGGTTCATAAAAGGAAGCTGAAAATCAACATTCATGGACATGAGAGGGGCAAGAAATAGAAGAAGTAAAATAATTTAGATACTTGGAATTCATGCTTCAGAGAAACAACGGGAAAGACACATACATAAACCACGTAAAGAAGAAGGTCAGAGTGGATCTGCCACAAATGTGGTGTGTAAGGGAAAAGACATTTCCGAATGACTTCCAAAAGAGAATGATGTTATTCGATAGCCGTGTTAAAAGTATCATTGCTTACGGAACAGAGTTAGGGGAATGGGAGAAAAATGATGATATACAAAGGTGCCAGACATCAAAACATGTAACCTTAGGAGAAACAAAAAGAGATAAAATAGCAACAGAAATGGGAAAAAGAGCATGAGGAGAAGTTGAATGAAAAGTGCGACAGCAAATTAATGCAAGAAATATAGAAAGAGGTGAGGAATAGTACCAAAACAAAATAGGCAGGGACTAAAGAACAAATATTTCCAATGAAACGGCTACTCTGCCAAACACGCGGAAGCAATGAGAGAAAATGGGATGGATGTCAATGGTAACCGTGAAGAGAGACAAAGACGTATCAAAATAGCTACAAAGGTTAAGAATTGAAGAATCGACAAACAACTCGACATAAACCCATACATATAATAAAATTGGGAATTGCCAGCATACCTGCGAAAAGAGACAAAGGGGATGAAAGTAATAGCTAGATTTAGATGCGGTTATGAGAAAAGGCGAGGAAATACATGGAGTACGGACAAAGAGATGAAGTGATTTGATATGAACCACGTGTTGAAAAGATGTCAAAAGATGGAGTCGGAGACAAAAGAAGTACTGACTGAAACAAGACATCTAGAATGATTGAGGTAAGTGCTGGAGAAAAGAATATTAGGTTAATTCTTTCAAGATATATTAGTTTAAATTTTTATATTTTTTATTTGTATTTATACCTAAGATGTTGTCAGGTTTTGAAATTATTGTGAAATGTATATTTAATTTTTAATTTAAAATGTACCAGAACCGGTTGGGAGCCGAAAGGCAAATGGGGTAATAAATATATCTATCTACTAATGATTTGTTTTTCTATTGATACCTACTTTCATATTATAGTTTTGGGCAGTTGTGTGGAAACCCCAAAATAATCTCTACAGGTTGTCTTTATTTTCTGATGTAATGGCAAGGTCGTCTGTATAACAAAGTATTTGTATTTCTATATTCCCGAGTTGGTAGCCGTTATTTGTCATTTTGTTATTGAAAATTGTATCAATAGCCAAATTGAATGAACGATGAACGTCATGAGAAACATAAGCCACGTTTTCTAATTATGTTAGCAATAGATATATCTCCCGTTAGATCGTTGTTAATTCGTATCTCTGTTTGGCATTTGTGTTTAAAAAGAACTCCTCAATATTAAAGAATAGATCGAAGTCTACTCGACATTATTTTATGCAGCTTAGAATAGAAATGCCACATATTCCATTAGCGTATATCATATTAAGTTTAAATTTATAACTGTTGTTCTGTTCTTCTTTCATACTTTGTATATTTAAGTTAGCAATATCAGTACTTATTCAGAGGTTGTTTTTAAAAAGCTTATAAATTCCAGTCCTGCTCTGTCCGCGAGGTCGTGGACGAGCAAAAAAGTAGTGTTAGGGATTCATTCCACACACGTATCGAACGGTTTCAGAGGTGCTTGAATTATTAAAATGGCAGCTAACGCTATTTTAATATATGACCCACTAACGAAAAAGCAGCCGTACAATGACTCCAGGTAGAAACATCGCTCCTGCAAAAGCCGAAAAAGCGGTCCTGACAGGATGACAAGAAAACGTTTAAAATCGCTTTAGGACTTCTCACGCTTTCAATCAGAATCCCCGGGGATTAATTCCGTAACAATGCAGTTAGTAAGTGCGTCCTGTGTTAAATTGGATAATACCGCAGGAAGTTCTGCCTCGCGACAGTAATTAGTGGTACCTGCAAGAAGTGAGTCTTAATTTTTATTTTCGAGTTCATGGCGGCGGCAAAGAAACTTTGCTCGGTTACTGCGGGTTCATATCCTCCTATTAAGACAATGGCTCGGATATAACCATTACAGAGGTCTGCAAAGTGTGACGAGTGGACATAATCAGGAATTTTACGTGTCCGCAGCCGTTTCGCAGCCGTTCTGGTGTTTTGGATAATGAGTAGTTCAAAGCCTGGAGTAATAATTGCTTGGTGAAGAAATGGCTCGATGACATGTCGTAGCTAAGAAACTTCTATGCCATTATATTTCCTTCAGGATTTCTGGTGATTTACTTTTCGACGAATTACAAAAATAGAAAGTGTAGCAAGTGTTAGGTACCTCACTGCTTTTTAACACTGAGACAGAGAGGATTTGAAATTCCTTATTTGTCTACTAATTTAGTTTCTGCAGGAGAGAACACCTAATTCAGTTTAGATCAGATTGTAGCACATATTTCCATCTGCCATAAATAGGCTGGAGTTAAACGTATCTTACAATATGCCATTTTGCCCCAAGTTCTCATTTTTCTCTTAATAGGTATCCAACTAATTAACTTTTACTTTCTGATTACATATAACGTAGCTTATCCAGTATGTAAATAGGTGTTCAATTTATTTTTTGCCCAAAATGACACTATAATTGATATGGGCATATGATTAATAGCATATAAACCATGCATTGGATTAATTTTACATACTTGAGCTGTGAATCTCCTTAACAATTACCGTGCCATCTATTTCTATTGATGAATAATACACAAATGTAATAGCCTTTTTGATTTTGATGTTTACGAATTTGCTTCTCCTTGCAAATTCATGCCTGATGCAAGGCCGAAATTTTGTGACTTCCTTTCTTGCCAGCAAGCTAAGTCGGCAGTGAACCCTTTTTTTTGGCATTTCTTTTCCACTTAATCTTCCGAAGTCATCGAATGCTTGAAAGTGTTTCTGGCTTCCTGTAGCAGTGGCGCAGGTTATTTTCCTCCAAGATGCAAACCGTGCAATTCCAGTTTTCACTATATGTGACTGTGAGCTGTTGTCAACCTTAGGGTAGGCAGTTTTTTCCTTTTTGTTTAGAGTGCTAATTTAGGCCCGTTAGACAACGATAGAAACCGCTAGGCCCGCTTTGCTATATTTGTTGGCGCCCGCATGTTAAATTTGCCCTGAAAAATCTTATCTGTTATGTGGAAACTGTTTCGCGAAAGCCAAAGAATTTCTTGCATCTGAAGGGATCCAGCATCCAGAGTTCCGGCGAGCTGTTTGTTTCCTCCCCAGCGATGTCGTTACTGCCCCAGGAAAACTTGATAGCCAAGGCTGCGTTAGGGCATTAGCTCTATATTACATTTTTAAAAATTTAGTTGTGAGTTGTGGGTAAGATAGTACCAAGGAAAGTTTTTTAGCACTTAAGGTAGCCAGAGCTAAAGTGTTTAAATATTATTTTGATAATGCACTACGTTTTATACTTATACGTTTTTTGAAAGCCTATCGATAGACTTGCGTTCTATTTCTCAAGTTTCTCAGCTTCTGAAAGGTTGCATGTCAGATAGGATGAGTTTTTTTTGCTAATTGATACCTGCGCAGTTTCAGTAACTCTCTTATGATTATGATTATTAAACGCTCAAATCACTATTGAGCAAAATTTCAATAATTTATTTTCAATATTTAACTTTGCTAATTGTATGTTTCTTTTGTGCCTAATGTAGTTCTCGCACAATTTAGTAACACGCAACTCTCTGAATTGTTTTGCATTTAGCGACCCAGTGTAACATTTTTCTGCCCTTTTAAACAAATTGTACCATTTAACTTTGTTTTAGTAATCAAATTGTTTGGGACTGCCACGCAATTTGTAAATAGATGTATTTACGTGGGGATTTTGAACTTAGGAGGCCCAGTTTAACATTTTTACATTGAACTCATTGTACTATTTATGCCCAAACTCCTTTGAATGAACGAGCCTGGTTTAATGTTTACCTTCATCTGGTGGTAGTATTCAATTGTATGCAAACAGTTTCGCTAGTAGAGCCTCTTTATTATCCCTTACTACTGGTATATTATATTTTATTTGACCCTAGCGATACCTGCTCGGTTTTTTAGAGTAGAGGTTAGTAGATTTAGCCTGTCAGTTCGATTGGTTTTTTGTTTGTTGTCGTGGTGGATGGCTGGTACAGTTTTGTTTCATTGAATGACCTTAAGAATTATTTCCTGATCCTCACCCATGGTAACAAATCCCCGAGAAGTTTGCGAGAGGGTTGCGCTCGCCTTTTGCTGAAGGGCGGTACACAGACGTTCAATAAATTACGTAAGAAACATCAATAAAACAACCGTAAGTAAGTTAAATTCAAACGAAAACTATTTATTTCAAAAAGTAGTTGATGCTTAAGATATTGAAAAGTGAATGTGTGTAACACCCAAAAACCATCACTGAGTATTCCTTTGGAAATACCTTAAATAAATATGTGAATATAGTGCTAAAATCAAAATTATTTATTGCTTTTGCAGATTTAATTTTGAAAGAAATTCGTCATGAGAGCTCTTAATTGCTTTTTTAATATGATTGTCTACGAAGTTTCCGCCAGAAGCTAACTTTGTCTCAGTGGAATTTCAAACTCTGTTGAAGCTGAAGCTGTGCTACAGCGCCCTGGAGCTGAAATTCGAGAAATCCGACGTCGTATATTTGTGCAGTAAATTGCAGTTAGTGGCATTAATATGCATGCACGTGTCATGCGCCTCCATAAAATGCAATTCCCCGCAGTGAGATTGAAGATCGTCGTCATGTTTTGCCAACTTCGAAACCACTTATCGAGCTTTCGTGCGATGATTCCTGGTTGGAAGTTGTCACGTACCACCATGCACGAGTGCCGCTAGTTCCGAAGAACTTCTTTCTCCAAGAAGGCAAGAACTGCCTACTTTTACGCCAACGTGCAATCGCAAAGCTTCTGGAATCTCTGCGGCAAGGAAAAAGCTATTATGAAGCGACGTTGTTTTATGTAAATCCCATTAAGTTCTGGGACAAAATAGTGGTTAGGGATCTGTTTATGAAATTTACGCTTGACGAACTTCCCGGAGGCCAATTTGATTGTTCTTCTATCGGAAGACATCGTGCTGTTATTAGAGCTGCATTCATCCAGCATTTAATTAAACTTTCAATCAGGGCCGGACAGAAACTGTCCAGCTTGATTTATATCAGATTACATTACATTTATCAGTAAACACTTATTATAGTCAATCAGCCTTCCCACATACATGTGACTGTATAGTTGAATTGTTAAAAATAAGTATCATGCAGACTGACACAAGTAACTGCAAATCTCTGCATCAGTTTCGTTTTGGTTTTCTCGAGTGGGAGATATTTCAGAATGTACTAAAGGCAAATATTAAGATTTATCAAGTGCCCATTTAAGCGTTGAAATTACATGTTTCCTTAAACCATTCAGGTTCAATTCGTGTAGGTTTAGAAAATTTTGATCATTGAGTTGTGTACTTTTTCATGTTTTTCAATAGGTGTCAACTTCTTTGCATTTTTCCTAGATATTAATTTCGATTTTCCCTTCTCAGGTGCATCATCATTTTTGCCCTTAGAAGTCGTCGCTTCCTACTGAGAATTTATTTTACGAACGAATGAACAAAGGAAGTAGAGAAACAAAATACCTCATGGAAAGAAGAAGAAGCAAAAGCTTAGAATATGGACAGCTCACGGAAAATGATAACCAGACGAATTAGAAAATATAATCAGAAATGCATAACAGAACATCTCGAATATAATAGAACAAACGAAGAATCTGAAAATAACGAGAGAAAAAGTCAATGTGGGAGGAAAACACATACATGAGCTGAGACTCGAACGATATTATAACGACTGATAGGCAAATAATGACACAAATAGTTAAGAACTCATTACCAAGGACATGCAACCAGGGTCCAAAGCACAAATTAAGGCAACATTAAATGAGATTAAAAATAATTGAACCCAAGGTAACGATGGGATAATGATAGAAAATGTAAAGGGGAGAGGAAAACTAGTAGACACACTCAAAGTTCAATTAAACAAATATCTGAGGGAAAGGAAAATTCCCACCAATTGAAACAGCGTGGTGATGATTGTCATGTATAAAAGGGATCTTCGCTAGATCTCAAGAAGTATCGACCTATTGGGCTTCTACACTTCTCCAAATTCGTCTTCTATGAACCCAAAACACAAGCAGAATTCAGAGTTGGCTATGGTACAAACCATCATCTATTAGTTATGAAAACCTTAATTGAGAAATGTGTAGAATATAACAAGCTCATGGATACTCATCTTTGTAGGTTATGAAAAACCACTCGACACAGTAAATCCAGACAAAATAATCACCTCCCTAGTAAACTGTCGAGTAGATTACAGATATCTGCTAACGTCAGCCTCCATGAATATACTACATTTATATTTAAAAAAAATAGAACGAGTAAGACATATCTCACCCAAAATGTTAAGAAAGGTGGTTGGAACGGAAAGGGTGTAACAATTGATGGCGTAAAGCTAAGTTACCTGAGTTTTGCTGATTATATTGAAATAATAGCAGATAACTTCCCTGAAGTTGTTAGACTACTGAATAGACTCAGTGATGTTTCGAATGAGTGCGTGGACTCGTAAATATACAAATATATGAAATTTAGGACTAAATTTTCAGATTCTAATGAGAAAGCAACAATGTATAAATATTTCTATGCTTTTGTAATAACATTTCGCAGCTTTAGATAGATTGTTACGTGTAAAAACTGATATTAAAGTAAGATGATGCCCTTTAGCTCCTGAATAATATATTGGTAGAGTGGTCGTAGTTCAAATACAAAATGAAGGACCAATGGTATAATTAGAACATTAATGAACAGATGCCGGGCTTTGTCAAGTGACGACAAATACCTACCTCGCTAGAGCCCTTCGAGGTATTCATGCTGACACCAGGCGCCAGGAAAATAAAACCATCTACTCAATAAAAACGATTCTATTTAATCGATTAAGTATATGTATAATTATACCTCATTCAACTAATAATGTAAGTGCGTAGATATTGTACTTATTTAGTAAAATCACCATTATTTTATACAGAATGTAAGAATTCTCAAATAGCCGTTTTGAATGCAATCATTATACGTCTACTAGGAGACTAATCTCTGGTACCTTATTACAAACTTGTTACAACTAGATATTATTAAACCAAAGTAAAATATTTTCGATTATTTACGTTACTTTGTCAGCGCGTACATTAACACAATTAAAGATAATAAAACGTTAAGAAGTAAATAATTACTTTATATGACAATTAAGCATAACCTTAATAACTATTTTTCAAAACGCAGCGCTCCATGGAGACCAACAACTGGGTCTTCAACAACCCTGAGAACCCGTCGCAGGTCAGTGGCTCACGTTTTATCCACAAATAAAACTACACTAAGTAGACGAACACGTATAGAAGAACGTCCAAAAAAGTCAATCAAAGTTGATAAATCAAACTAATAAAGCAAGTAAGTATTTGCCGTGAAATTGTCTCACCCCTTAGTTATTGTTCGGGTTTATAAGTATAATTGTAAACTTAAAAAAGTTTATCCTCGGAATGTGTGCGATGCGTCTCATAATATATATCATAAATGAATCGTCAACAACGAAAAATTAGCCAATAGCGCCAAAATTCTCTGACAATTTGTGATGGCAACCAAAACCAACCCTATAAGTCAATTTAACTAGACTTGTCATATAAAAAGGTTATTATGACTTGTCATGTAGAAAGGTCGCCTAACGAGAAGGCGCAATAACGTCTATGACTTAAATTTGTGACGTTAAAAGATGCGTACAAAAATGTGAAAAAAAGAATAAAATTCCCATTATTTTAGAATTACGCCAGGCTCGTATATAAAGTAATTGTGCATCAACCATACCTTGTTTGGTGCCAGATATGTCAAAATTATTATACGTATTATAAGTGCCATTATTATAGAGGTTACTCAAAGACGTTTAAAGTATTTAGTGATATACAAATATTAATATTAGTTACATTACGAGATTGAGTTATAATAATTTATTAAAAACCTTCCCTGACTTAACCAATTCTCAAATCTGCACAGCGAATTGACAGAGAAGAAAGGTACTAAAAGTAGGGCACTGTCGCACTGTCATGGCAATGAGACTTTAAAATGAAACACAATTAAAGCGTTTAATTTGCTTTTGATTAAGAAACAATAGGGCACGTGTAAATAATGCGCGGTGGGCGCAAGTTGACAAGTCGAAGCGTAGTAGCAGTAAATTGTTGCATCAACATTAGAGTCCCAAAATTGTTCTTCCACAATCGATTAGCTTAAAACAATGTGAAACGTCACAGCAGTTGATGATCTAACGACAACTATTATTGATTGGCACACCTTAAGGCTATTCAAGACGCAAAAGTCTAATCATTATATTTAGGCTTTCAACGAATCGGATGACCTTCCCAAATTCTTTTAGGAAGCATCGCGAGCTCCATTTTCCCATATGACGAATTATTACAAAGCTGGTAAGGTAATAATTATCTCACAATGCGACGAGTATAAATAATTTTAATAAGTAGACACACTTCGTAATTCTATTAAATTATTACAGTATACAATAGACAATAGCAGTTATATTTATATGCAGTGGTCTATTTTTAGCCTGAGCTTTGTTTTGACATGTTGGTATTAGAGGTATAATCCATTCACAATGTTTCTTCCTCCCAGCAGACTATGTTAGGGTGACACTTTTGTTGGTAAATAAACATAACAAAATTCGGCTATGTTGTTTTCAATTTGTGATTGCAATTTTTTAACTGTTGCCAGTTACATTTTTGTCTCCTTTGGTAAAATTTTCAACATTTTGACGTTAAAATTGCAACAATGCCAATAAAGCAGTTGTAATAAATCTCACAGTTTAACTTCTATCACAATTCATGCATGCAACCTAATAACAACATATGACAGTCTACTGGGAGGAAGAAACGTTGTGAATAGATTATATTTCTTTAGTGTTACTGAAAAAATAATATCAAAAGTTAATTTCTTATTATAAATCTATAATGGTTTTACCAGTTGTGTCATATACTTAAGATGTAATTAGTTTGATTGCCATAGTATCCTGCTGTCGATGCCCACAGCTAATTAAAGAAAATTTAATCGTTTTTTAAATATTTGCATTAGCATACTGTATCAAAATACTTATACAGCTTTTATAATGTATTAAAAAATAAATATATCCCTCTCCATATGCCTTACTCATTGGACATGAATTGCATCTATTAAAAATCTATTAAAAAGCAGTGATTATTTTCTGACTTATCCGTTTATTGGAAAAGAATGGTTTATGCATCTATTCTGTATTGTACAAGTTTAAAAAATTACATCTTATATGCTGCAATTCGTAGAACATGAAAAAATCATCTTCAATTTTCAATAGTAGTAATGTATTTTCAAGCCTTTTTTCCAAAATATTGACGTCTACGTAGGTTCTGGCATTATAGTGTGACTCAATAAACAACTCTTCAATTATATTTTTGGGGAAAATGATACATTTGACAATTAATGGTCACCTTGAAACTTATCGGAAATGAGAATGAGTTCTAAAACTTTAAATCTAAAACTGAAAACCTGAGCAAACGTTTCTGACTCGTGCTGCTATTAAATTTTCTATTATTCGTTTCTGCCAGCATGCAAGGCTCTATTTTAATCTCGGTTGTTGGGGTTCATGAGCATTGACCGCTCGAAGTCGCAAAAGTGCAATTTTAACATTAACTACGAGGTTGTACAAGCTGTGTAAGTGCTTTCTGGAGGAAATAACATACTGGCTTGCATGGTTTCCGCCCTTACATAATGCAGAACCAGTTATAGAGTCACTTGCCACCTGATCCTGTATGGCATTTTCAGACAGCAGGAGATCTCCCAGCTAGATACATGGATTCGCGTGTCTGTCATGCTATAAAAATGTGCTCGTTTTCCCTTCTAATCGGTTGCCGTTGCATGCTGATACTGAGTAGCGTTTGCCAATTGTTTTTATGATGAAACCAAATAAGCTATTTCTTGCAAGTTTTAAATAGATAGAAGAAATGTTTGGAGTAGTTTTTATAATGTGCGGTTTATAGGCCATTTTCGAACGAATGTTTTTTACATGCTAGTAAGAAAAATCTATAGTCTGTTTTTTAATTATACTGCGCGTGGCGAACAAATAGAGGATAATAATATGCAGCCCATATTATTACAAATTGCAATGCCGTCTGGATTAGTATTAATAAATTAAATAATAATTAACATAGGATCAGAGATACCAGTGCTAAGAACATCTTGTAAGTCAAGTTTGACATTTTTCAGCGTATTTGTGCTTGATAGTGATTTATTACTTTATTTGTTCGTTTTAGTTCACTGTTATTATGGTTCTTGTTACTTTTTTTACATTGTCTAATATGGTATTTTCATTTGCCATATGATCGAAAATTTGTATCGCTTAGAGGGCAGTGAATAAAAAAAAATGTTGGCAGTGATGAGAAAAGATAGTGCTTAGTCTAAGATACCTGGTACTCCTCATGCCTAGACCTTGTCCATTGCAAACAAACAGACAATAACATAACGTATGCAATTTTCACAGAATCACTTAACTTTTACAGAATGTTTAACACTGAATACAAAGGGGTGCTGTGAATGGAAATGAAAAAAAGCACTTTGAACATCTTTAGTTGTTTTAGTTATTAACATTTTTATGTATTCACAAAAATGTTTGTATTTGTCAAATTGGCATTACTAATACAACCTTAAACTGTCAGACGTAAAATGTCAAAATAAATTTAAAAAATCACAATCCTCTAGAGCAGGCGTACTCAACCTGCGGCCCGCGGGCCGCATGCGGCCCGCCAAGCTTTTATGTGTGGCCCGAAACCCTCATTATCAGGAACGTACTTTTGTACACATCTGATAATGCAAGTTTTTAAAAGCTTGGGATGCGCGGTAACAATGTGCCAGTCACCAAGATAGAGTGGGCGACACCTAGTATTTTGGAAGAAATGAACAGTAATTGTAGCGATCTTCTTTTACATACCTCGGTGCCATGGCTAAGTAGAGTAAAGGTTCTGGATCGGTTTTTTCTTTACCACAAGACATTATTTTGTTTTTACAACAAAATAATAAAGTTTATAATGAACTTGAAAATGGTTGATGATGGTGTCGTTTAGCTTTTCCATGCGACATCTATTACGAGGAAATACATAACCAAGTACTGCATAATTTAACAATTCTAACAAAAACTAAACAAGATGGTATTGACATTTCTCGATAAAACTGTACAATAATTTCAAATTGTTTAGCTGCCTGATCTAAAGAATGTAAGAGCAGATCTCAGGATTTACGAAGCATGTTGCTTGTAGAAAATCCCTGGCGCTTAGAAACAGCAATTATTACACAACTAGCTGCATTGTGATATGATTATGCAAAGCTATTTGACGAATTTATGGAGTTCGAAAACTATACGCATCTAGAAGTTATTTGTAAAGAAAAGAGGAAAAGGATTTTGGAAATTAGTGCCTGAAAAATACAAATCTGTACAAAAATGTGCCTATCTGCTGCTCACGATATTCGCATCAACATATCTTTGTGAACCATCTTATACCAAAATGAAATATGCAAAGAACGTATACAGAAATCGGTTTACGGATTCTCACCCTGTTGGCTTTTCTCTTACCTTTAGGTCGATCTTTTATATTTTACGTCAAAAATTGTTCGCTATAAAAGTGTGCTTGAGGCCCGTCACTAGCTACAGTGAAGACGGAGTGTATCCTTTAGTAATGAAATGTCCAAATATCTGGGCGCCAACAAGTTTTATTACTCCCAAGTACACTTATATAGGTGAAAGAAAACTTATACCCTTCGTCATATGTATACAGCACATTACAACCCTTGAAACTTTAATGTTTGAATGAAAGAAACAATTCTTTATATAAAATTATTGATCCTTCTGGTTTTCCCAATTGATCGTCTATTCACGCCCATAGATAATGTAAACTACTAACGTTAATACAATAAGCTTTTAACACGTAACAGCCTTGATGACGTATTGAGAGTAGCATGTAGTAGTAATTATAAACCGGATTTGTCTAAAATAGTTAAAAGTTTGTCTCAACATAAAAAATCACACATTTTTAAATAAACGCTTGGATACATTTACGGGTTGAGTTTAATTTTTTACATTATTATATTATGAGGTATGTGTACTATGTTGCGGCCCGCGTAACATAGCAAACATACGTATATGGCCCGAGAAGAAAAAAGGTTGAGTATGGCTGCTCTAGAGGATACAAGTTTTCGATCATATTGTACTTGCGCACAAGTGCTTTGTGAGTTCGTCGAAGTTTTTGTTTGTGTCATTACCTCCACAAATCATTTATTTTCATTTAAAATTATGCCTAATAATTATAAGAATCGCTATCTCTGATTCTTTAGTGATTATTATTTCAATACTGATCCAGCCAGTTTTCTAATATGTGAATGGGGTTGCATACTCTACTCTATTTGTTCGCTGCGTCGAGTATAGGAGGAACGTTTTGGATTTATCGCTCTAAAATCTATAGATGTCATTGGCTGCGTGTGTATCGAGTTTACAATGCTTTGAAAATTTAGTTATAAACATAAAAGATATAGTACAAAACATTTGTGAGACAATATGAAAAATAACGGTACTATTTTTACAATGAAATCGTTAGTGGAATTAATTTCTCCTAGAGAGTTGAGCGGTGCTGGGCGAGACATGATACAACATATTTTTGATGAAGATGAAGAAAACATTTTAAATGTTTCTAACAGTGTTTAGTGAGTTATATCTTTGACATTGAGATAACAGATGTTGGAGTTAGGTACAGCAATATGGCAAGGAAAATAATTGTATCGGGTGCAAAAACTATTTGCCTCACGCAATGACAACAGAGAAAATAATTTGTCGCAACAAGAAAATATTCATAGATTTGTTGCTTGTGGAATTCATATAAGCATCCGATTTTGAAATATATACCGAGATTCGTATTTTTTTTTTTTTTTTTTTTTGATAAAGCAAAGGCCTTTTCTGTTAATTATAAATAGTTTAATAGAAAGATCTAGACGTACTTGGCGAGAAGAAATACATGAAAGTAGAACGTAACCTGGAGGAGGAAATGTGGAATTGTGGAATGATAGAGAGAGATGGAAAAGGAAATCGGAAGACGTCGCCAAATGTTATAAACTGATCAATATAATAATAAATAGTTTTATTTTCACTTTGATTTCATTCCTTAATTTCTGAGAGTTTATACCTAAGATCCTAAGAAGAATCGTGTACTATGTTTAGCCTTTATCTGGTTTGGTGTATATAACTGTTACTTTTAATGGTATATGGTACCTGCTTACAATGTATGAAGTACGTTCGTTGACTAGTTTTGCAAAAATTTATTATTAAAGTCCAAAAATCAAGTAAACAATTCAGACAAATGTGGCAAATTTTCGGTTAATTTGTGCGCTTGGATATCAGCTCGTGCACCTGTGTGCTGTGGCATATTGAAGGACTATTTAAGAGCGATAATATTAGACAATATTATGTTGCCGGCTCCACCACTCTACATATCTATTTTGTATTTTGTGGTGTTCAAATATTGTAATTTTGTATAAAATTTACTATTTTGTGTTATGCTGCATCTTGGGAAAAGGTAATTTTTATATGGGCCTACATTGAGTGGGCAAATTTTGTTACAGGCGGTTTATGTTTAATGTCGCTGACATTTTAAACGTATCCTGACTTGGTTTTTATATTTCCTATTATTAATCTTTCAGAGTAGTTTTCTTTGGCAATACTTTGTGAAATTTGCTTTTCTTCTTTCTTCATTTTATAAAATTATCTAAAAAAGGTGTATTGCAGAATGATTAGCAATATTTCAACCATAAAATAGGGAAACTATTTTTCCAGAAAATGCTAAAGCTTTCAATTACGAGATAGTGCTGATATTTTCGTTTGCCTTTTTTTAAATTGAAGCAGATGTTTGTTTCATTTTATGGTGTACTGTTACAAAAGCATCGACTGTTAACCAAATTGTTGGAAGAGAAATATCGTTAACTGCGTAATAAATTTTGTATTTCTTTCAAACATTGTCTCATTGAACTCCATGATAAATGTAGCTTTCCATTTCTTCTATTATTGCGTTGTTCATTTCTACCGTATCATTTAGATGTGTTTGTGGGTTGCTCGTATTTAATTTTTTCGTTATTCATTATTAATCCAATTTTTATTGACTTCTGATCGGCTAGTATTTGGCTAAGGTAGGGCAGACTCTCAGCTATCAATAAAACATCATCAACAAATCGCAGATGATTTATATTCGGCTTCTGCACAATATAATTTCCTTTCAAAATCTAGAAAGCTTGTATTATTTGGTCTTTTCAATATAAATATTTATGGTTTTTACCTGATCAGTAGTATCAAAGTCTGCCCTGAAGCCAACCTGTTTGCAGGGTTGATAATAGTTGAATTTGTTGGTAGATCCAGCCCAGCAATATTTCAATCAAAGGGGATCCTTTCTTCTTGTAAGCATTCATTAAGAAGAGTGTTCAATGCCTGAAGAGTATTCCACTTCCTCCCTTGAATATCTCAGGTAGTATGCCATCATAGCCTGCTGACTTGCTGCTTTTAATGTGTTTGTAATTTCATACTGTACTTTTATTTCCTGGATATCTTTTAAATCGACGTTAATTAACGCCCGGTGTTTCAATTTCGAGGTCTCTCGCTGATTTGTTGCATTATGTTTCATTGGGGGAAAGGCTGGAAAGGCATTTAAATAGCTTATAACTGACAAAACTGTCAAAAATTACTTTTGTAACTTCAGTATTATAATTAACAATGTCTGTAGTTAAAGTAGTTTTTATGCATTAAAAAGTTTCTAATGAGCATTACACTAAGTGAAATTAAGACTATAATTCCAGTTAACTTTGCATTATTTCCTCATTTCCTAATCTGGCGCGTTCTGACAGCAATGGCTCTCTTTCCTCGGGTGTTAATTAACATCATGTTCCGCACTAATTTATCAATAATTTCTCTTGCCATGTCTAGCTGATAAGTAACATTAATAAAGCAAGCGGGAAGCGAAGCTTCCATGAGCCAGGACGAAACCTATGCCCATGAAAGCTAATGACCGCAGGGGCACCCCACGTAATTTGTAGTTAGCATCGCGTTCCGTGGAATAATAGCAGTTGGTAAATAATCATAAACCATATCGTGGTAGGTTGGGCCGGAATGCGTTGGAGTTCCGGAAGACAGCCGAAGCATCGGTCTATCGGTAAACCTGATAGCTTCCTGTTCTGAGGTCAGAAACCAAAGCACCCATCGGTTTGGGGCTGCCCATATACGGAACAATCGTGTGCCAATTTTGAGCTCGTGCTCTGCAGACGTGACGGGCCGAATTTCTCTATGCACGAAAGTTGATGAACTTGGTAATGAAAAAGTTAAGCGGCTATTTAACCTCTTTGGCTGCACCGACGAGTCATTAGCGAAATAATTTGCCCGTTTTCTGACAGGTCGCCGCTAACAAATGGCTGGATAATGGTGGCCACTGGAACTATCTAATCTGCGAAATTTGGGTGAGTTGTTCACGACGTTGAGAGTCTTTTGGGGGCACCGATGAAAGACCCCGGTGGAAACGGTCATGAATGAAAAAGCGGCAGCTTTGTTAAACGCTTTTACATGACACGGCTATGTTTAATACATATTTTCTTCGTGCTGGGTTTCGTGACGATATTTCTAGTGATTAACGACCTACCTGTACAATATAATTATCTATATTTGTTCAGAGAGTGCTTTGACTTCCTTAACGAATTACCGGAATATCTGCAAGACATTCCTGCAGAGCAGTCGCGGAATGCTAGTTCTTCGATCGATCGGACTATTTATTTTTCGCAGAACATGGAAACAAATATTCCAAATTGCTCCTTTGTGAGACTAATGCTTGGTGATTGTCACCGCTGATAAAATTCTTCTACCTTTTATGCCGCAGAAGACCTAATTTTTCCCTGCCTGGGAAAAGGCGGGTTAATGATAATAGTTTCGTAGGATCTTTACAGCCGCGTTAGTAGCAGATGCTGCAAAATTTCTTTTAACTTTCAAATAATTTCTCAGAAAAGTAAAGATCCAGAATTGGTAATGAGGATAGGTGATTAATTCAAAGAAACGTTAGGGCTATCGACTTTTTAAATGTTAAGTTCAGCATACCCCTGATTTTTCACGTCCATGCTAGAAAAGAAAATATTATAAAAATATAGAGAATTTATATTGGACCTAAGTCTATGCATACATAATATAGAATTAAATTCAAATTTAAAAATTGCATGAGAAACAATAGCTGCTCTATGAAAAATAAATACTATACTATAACTACAAAATATTGCATTAAGTGGTATATTGAAAAGCGTTAGTCTTAATTTTTCATTATAAGTGAATAAAAATATTTCTTAGATACTTAAGGCTGTTATATCAATCGCCCAATTCATTTGCGTAAATATACACATTGTACATTAAAAAATAAGACCATGAAGATTATTTCTGCTGTATTATAGTAATTGTATATATTACCTCCTCATTCAATGATAAATTATCACGCTATGTCACCATTGTTCTAGTTTTAGCACGAGTTGTGAACTATGTTTTGTAATTTCTCAATTTAAATGCTCAACCTTTACATTTTTAGATTATATCGTACTTAAAAATCCAATAAAATTTACGAGGACCAATAAAATTGCATTATGCTTGCATACTATAGCATAACATATAAACTATCGTCTCCCCCGATGAGGGCTATGTACTAATTAATTAAGCAAACGACTGGGGCGACACCTACGTTCCAGTGATTAATCCTGTGTGCCTGATAAAGTGAATAATCCTGTAAACAATATATTGATCGGGAAGTTATGTACACCTTTGTTGATGTGACTGCAATTTGTAGCTAGCGTGGGCTTTTCTTAATCAAATACGCCTCGGAGATTCTCGATCGTGAAATCACTAGACGGGATCGAAGGCTCTTTATGGTGTCTTCCGCCCATTATGCAGACGGTATTGTTATAAGGTTTTTAGGACGCATCAGCTTGCCTGGTTTTAGATATTTTCAGGTTTGCGTCCTTTTAAGCTATTTTTGAGCAGCTGGATTCATTGATAATTCATAGTAACGTGCATGGTGGAGGCGCCACATCTTTGTGTGGGCAGGAATGTCCTCAATGAAAAGTCCTTCATTAGGTTTCGAACTGCATATTTTATTTAAAATAGACGTGAGCTAATGAGTTTATTAATAATTAGCTTATTTGTACTTGTTTCGACCACATGTTGGAAAAATTTACAGGTTTAGATCCTCCAAAGGCCATAAGTTGTTACAATTATCCAATTAGCATTAATTAGAACGACAATTAATAATGTGATTTACAATTATTGTGTTTATAATAATAGGTTATTAAATATTTGAATAATGCAAAAATATAATCTAACCAGATTTTTTTAAATTTCATTACGTCAGAAATAATTATAAATGGTACAAATCACAGACAATTGAAAACCAACAAATTTAATTGTTAGAAGCATCGTGCAGAAGAAGTAAATGACGTAGTTGCCCCACAGCCTCGTCTGAGCTACAAATCTCGACGATAAATATTAAAACCTCTAGTTGTGTTTGTTCTATGACGGTTCTCCTTAATCCGATATGAGATTTATTTATTCTAACAAATGTTAACATACAAAAGGCATGACAAGTGTATTAATTCACGAGATAATCTCCCTGGTTTCTACAGGCAGAATCTAGAATGGCATTTGAAAATGTGTTAATTAAGGCAACAATGTTTTACAATTTATGGGACAGCCTCACTTCCGACATCTTTTTTGGGTTACATTCACTATTGATAATTTTGGCCTACTTTGCATTATCTTTTGGACGTGCATTGGGATAAATTGCAGTGATTTTTTATTTTTTTTTGTAAAGATAGATAATGAGGATTGCAAACATATTTTTATGATTTTCCCAATTTTATTTTATTAACTTTTTCAAGTTATGTATTTGGCTAGTGCATTAGTTTTGTCTGTGTAATTATACAGTGTGTTTTACTTACCACCTTCATACCCTCTGCACATGCCTTATTTATTTTGTGATCGATCAAATTTTGGCCAGTTATAATACCTTGTAAACAAGTTATGTTTACAATTTTTAAATACTTTTTTTTGCAAATCACTAGCTTACTGCTACCAAAAATAAATGCGAAAAATTGTAATATATTTAAATATTTTTTCGATAAAACTAAGCCTAATAGTATTTATTTTTGATTGCAGTAGTCCGCTAGTTTTCCACTTAACTTATTTAAAAAATATGAAAATCTCTATTAAAGTGTATCTAGTACAACTAACCAAAATTTGAAATCGATCAGAAAATAAATAAGAAAGATACAGCGATGTGAAGGCGAGAAGTGAAATATTTACTTTATAAAATAATAATAGTAATAATAATAATACCATTTTAATAAAAAAAATTATTTGGACTATTCTTGTGGTTCTGAGAAACCTTTGCTAATAAAATTATTTGATATTTATTATCGCAGTAGCCTGGTTTACAGTAAACTTATTTAAAAATTGTAAAAGATTACTTTCTTAAAGGGTAGTATAACTGACCCAAATTTAAAATAGATCAGAAAATAAATAAAGAAGATGCAGGGGGTGAATGTGAGAAGTGAGATGATCAAATGTAATTTTACACAGATTTATGCTACGAGAAAGTTACTTGTTACTTGATATTTTTAGAATTCTAGATTTGGTTTTTTTCATTTTGAAATGGACAGCAATATTTGATGTGTTTGACGTTTATAATAGATAATAATCTAATATCCAAACTCTTTTTTATTATTGTAGTAACTCAATAATTACTTCTTATTTATATAAGAGTGGGAACAGTTCACATTCTTAGCTACCACTTTGTAATATTATTATATACGACTATTTATTTATTTATTTATTTAACCTGTATTGCCTAGTACACTAAAATGCAGTAATTTAATTCATGAGAAAATGAAGACTTTCTATGGGTTTAAAAAAGATACTTTTGCATTCTGTAAGTACAAAAGCAATTAAATCAACGAAATGTAGTGCTCATGTTAACTGCTATCATATTACAGTTTCAAATTAAGAGAAACGTGTTTTATGACGAATAAAATTAATATCAAGGGAATCAAAAACAATTATTTAAACAAGCCAAAGTCATAAATATTAAGTTTAGTAGACAGAAATAAATATCTTGCAATCTGCCAACAGTTTCCTATTAATTCTAAAACATGTCAACGTCAATGCATTTTAATACCATGAAAACTTTGCTAACAATCCAATATAAATCTAAATTAACAGTAAGTTATCGTAGCTGCAATCAACGAAAAATTACGTTTAACAAGCCAAAATGTAGAAATTGTCGAAATAAACTTTCAAATTAGTTTTAAAGACTGGAAGTTGCTATTTGTTATATTTTAAAGCCCACTGCAAATAAATGGGTCAAGATCCATTTTAATGATTTATTTCCGCAGGGATGACGTAGTTGATCAGTTAAGGTTTAATTTAATTTTCTTGCCGTTTAAGAAGCACAAAGACTTTAAAAGGATGTTAGTTTCTAAAGAGTTTCTGTTATCGCAGCTTCACGCAATGCGTATAAATTGCATACCAATTCAAAATATTTTGATAAACGGCGAATTGTAAGTTTACTGTTGTATCGCAGTTGTTTTATAATTGCCTGCATGAGAGCTGCAACCATAAAACAGAAGTAGCTGTAGCCATTTCTCGTTCGACTCGATTTTCACACAGATAAAATCTTACCACAAACGTACAACGTCTGTTACAGTTTCAACACTTCCCAGATAGGAAACCGACGTTTTCGATAAGAGCGAATGCAAACTAGTAAATTACACACAGTTTATCAACTTCACCTCCGGTTCTTAGTTAAGAACAATGATTTACGTCGTAAATCAGTGGATGGCGATTAATGGAACTTTCTATTCCTAAAAAACAAGGGTAATGGTTTTACTTGTGTTTCAGAGATATTGTATTGACTAGAGGTGTTTGGGTATAGTAATGCATTATTTTTGCTTTAATAGAACTAGCCAAATGATGTTTCGTATTATTGAAAGAATTAGCAACTATTTAAACTATTGCACCAAATATGTTGTAAACGACAGAGAGGTAGACTGATATGCATGATTGATTGGACAAAAACAGTTTTAGTTTAAATGTAAAGTACACGAGTTTTTATTATTAAAATCAACAACGTTCTAATGTTCATAGCAGATTTATAGTATCTAGGTTTCTTCTTAAGTGGATTTTTTTAAGCATCAAGGGTTACGTTTTATGAAGATATGATAATTGTAATTTTGGTTTTTTCGCTTGCTGTTAAGGGAAATACTAACCACAATTACTGATGAAGTGTAAAATACATTTATGATTCAATTTGAGCTAGAAGATAAGTTCGATGAATGGGCGCACCCCGTTGCCAAAGCCATAGTAGAACTATTGACCGTTTTATATTCGCCTCAAATCTCCAGGCTCCAGACCAATATTTCAGAGCGGAAAGCTCGGTGAGTCACAGCACCGAGACCATAACAAGATGAAGTAACCATCTAAATTGCAGATAGTAAAATTTCTGAAACTGTGCAAATGAGAGCATTGCCCTTTGTCTTCTGCATTTTGTTGTAACTTAATTTCCTCGTGGAGCTTATTAAGGTCACATGTCGAACAAAGACCGTCGTCTGCTGCCAATTTAGTTTTCTTAATTCCACCTACTAGCTATGATTGCATCTTATTATCCAAATAAGTCCGCTGTGATTATAATTAAGCCCATTTTGAGTAATGCTTTTATCTAGCTACATTAAATCCGGCCATTTTTAGGACTTGAGCGAGGACGGATAACCCACAACGACCTGGAAAACGTGATAGATGTCTATGGCATGATTTGTGGTAATATTAGCTTTATAAAAGCCAAGATGGCTACTATCAAAACATAATGGGTAGCTATAGGTTAACACTAACTGCAATAGAGAGGGTGGAGCTTGAATATAACACATAACAGAAAATTATTACAAATTTATAAATATAACAAAATGTATTGTAATTTGTTTTTTAATGTTACATGCCATTGGGGCATTAGTATGAAATATTGTGTACTTGTTTCTGTGCCGTATCGAACCCTTGTGAAATAAAGTCGAGAGGGTGCAACAACCCTCAAATCAATACAGGTAATGCAGTAGAAGGCTAGCGCCATATGAAGGTTAATTTGTTTCTTGATTTTGGACAGGGAGATAAATGACCACCCGGGAGATAAATTACCTTACGGAAATTAGATGGACACTGTCGAGTGTCGAGGGTGGTTTGCTACACCTTGATTAAGATAAAAGGGTAAAGTGTAAAAGGGTGTAATTACATTAGATGCAGCAACTGAAGCACAATGGTGTCGCAGACATAAATAAAATTAAAAATAAGTTTGTAACGCTATTAATGTGAATTTAGAATAGCCAACAAGGAAATTCAAATAATGTAAAGGTGAAAAACGAAACTGATAAAAAAATTAATTATATTGCCCGTTTAAGAAGCCTGCTTTATTCAACCTTGCATGTAAACAAGGAACGCAATAAAAACTATAAAAAGCTCAACACGAATTGGTCAACGGACAGGCAATGAATACAAGTCACTAATTATTGCAGCTTAATTAATGCATGAAGATAGAGACATATCCATGCTGTATCTCGACTTAATGAGTCTCACGCACACTTGCTGCGACACTGACATGTATGAGAAAAGCAGCGGAGACATTTAATGCGCACTTTTTTACGCGTTTCTCTAACCTAATCTTTATTCGTGACTGTGAAAGTTCTAACATTTATTTTTTTGCAAAAATATTTGCACAGAAAGTAACACTCATGGTGAAATGGAAAACCCAATTTTTTAGGGTAGCTTTAGGTTTGCTGTTTTTGGATTTTTCTATCTTCATCTGGCTTAAGAGGTAGATAATTTAAAAGCGGTGAAAATTATATTAAACAGTCGCGTTTGATGGTGAAAACATTTTTCATAGAAAAACGAAAAGAACGTGTACATTCCTTTGCAGTGTTTTAAGGCCGATCTCATTTTCTCTTAGTCTGCACTGCCATAAAAGCACCAAAGCTTTAGAAAAACTGCGTCCTACTTTGTTTATAACAATTAACTATCCTACAACGAGTTGTGGAAGCAGACAATATGGATTAAAACAACGAACCAGATTAATAAATTTGAGCTCTGCAATTTATTAGCACTAATAGTGGCAATAAATGTCAGCGCTCAAACCAGCTGCAATATTTCAAAAAGCCACACGTTAAATTAATAACGAAGCAATAACTAATTTCCCAATTGAATTGTCGAATCAAGGCGTGATCCAATTTTATTCTATTTGCATTAATAGTGATGACGATACACAATCCACAGCTCGGAGCATATTGTCTCAGCGGTGGTTCAAATCAACGAGTAGGTCAAATGCACCGAACTGCAGAAGTTCACACCTCGTAGCGCAAATGACTACGAATTAATGAATCGCAATTACTTCTTCTTGGGTAACTGTGCAATTTTAATTTGTACGCCTGTACGTCCATAAAACAAGCATGAATCGCATTTCGGTAAGCGGTAATGACCGTACGTAGTAGGCATTAGGCGTGCAATTTACACGCTAATTACACTCTGGCTCAATTCTAACGGATGTTGAACAAGCGTTTAGAGTGAAAAATAATAGATTTGGAGGCGACCATTGTCGTAGCTTTCCCAGGCTGCAAAAACGTGTCTCGTCGTGTTTTGCAAAATAGTGCAACTTCCCTTTTAAGCTACATTTCCTGGATGCATTTTTGAGGAAATTGGCTAATTATGTGAAACTTGAAACTAAACACCATTAAGTGAATTTGCGGGAAATTAGCTCGGCTGGAGTTTTCCTAGTTTCGAAGTGGCCAAAAGTTGGCTGAATTCAGCCGCAGACATGGCATGCTTATCGGGCATCACGATAAATGATCCTGTTGCTTCAAAATGCTACTTTGCCTTAATCATACGGGTCGAGATAACTATAAAGCTGCACGCCTTGTGCTTCCAGATAACCATTCTGCTACCATCGCACATCCCGAGATAAGCTAACAAGCAGACTTCCCAAACACACGAAAGCTCGCAGATTGTATCTCTAGAGTAACAAATAGCGATTAAATTCGAGATTTTATTGTCTGATTGCAGATTATATTATTGCGTTAACCGTAATACTAATTTTTACAAAATAATGGAACCATGCCGCTCGTTTCTGATTTTATGAGTCGGGAATAACGAGCTTTATTTATTTGCTTAATTGTCCTAATTAAGGATAAATGGTAGAATCTGCATATAAATTGAAGAATATGTTTACCTGACAGATGTGGAATTTTATGTTACAGAAAGCTAGAGAAAGTCCAAGTAATTGTGGTTTGCACAAAAGAAATTATAAAGTTAAATAGCTCGACGTCGAGGCTTAATCATTAACAAATCTTCCTAACATTCCCAAAAGAGCCATTTGAAATGTAATATATAAACACACATACATTTATTTAATATTCCATTTCTGCATAGCTTACTATAATGATATCCTAGTACTTATTTTACCTGTTTACGTGCTAATATTTGCCATATGTTACTAGAAAAACGTTAAAGTTGATATTTTGATACGTGCAGTAATTTAATATTTAAATAACATATTGTGTCACATACACGTGTTTGTAATGGATCCGTTAATATAAGTACTTTTATATTGAAAAATAAGTGAAGCCATAAATTCATGGCGATATTTTCGGCAGGTTTTGGAGCTAATAAAACTTTAATCGTAGCACAAACAGTTATCAATAGCTGCAAATAAATTTAAAAAAATACAAGTTGTTTTTAAAGTTGGGTTCCTGGACAATTTTGTATTTATTTTGAATATCAAAACGGTCATGTTTAAACAGTATACAAATAGTATCATCACGGTTTTCATATTTTGTGTAGTTTCGCTTTTCTGTTATGTCATTCCCTTTTTCTGCAGTAGTATTGTAATTGCATTTTTCCATTTCTGGTATTTGCGCTTTTTCCATGTACTGATTAAACATTTTCGTTAATTCTCTGTGAAGTATATCATCTTCTTCTTTCATCATTTCATTTAGAATAATCATTTTGTGCCGCGGATTTCTATTTTTTGTTTATTTTAGTGCATGATTTAGTTATTCTGTGTAAAGTAGTTCAATTTTTTTTTAAATTTACATTTGCAATTCTAATTTTCTTATTTATATTTGGGCATTCTTCTTGTACTTTTCATTCATACATGTTCTGGTAGAATTCCTTTTCTCTAATCAGCAGTTTACTTCTATCTGTTATTGCTTGTCTCTGTTTTTGTATAAAAGATTTTTATCCCGTGTTTTTCGCGCAACAATTTTTCCACTGTTTTTGGTTTATATTTTCCACTTTTGCTATCTTTCTTGCTGTTTTATTGAATTTTGTATCTTTCATCTTGTCTTTCTTCGCTAAAATTTTTTTTGTGGTTTCGCTTAATTTTTCCTCTTTTTGTTCTGTTCCCTGCAGTAACTTTTGCGGCTTCTTTTACAATCTTTACTAATTCACTATACAATTTATTCATGCATAAAATGGGAGATACGGAGTTACTAGAGAACTACCGGTTTATTAGTTCGCTGTCGCATACTAACCAGTACATTAATTATTGAAAAAGTCACAGAGTACAACAAGATTTGTTGATTTTAAACAAGCTTTCGACAGTGTGAAAATATAAGCATTAATAAAATTGACTACAGATATATAAATATTATCGAAGAAGTTTACAAAAAAGGCACGCAGTCACCGAGAAAGTAACGTTAGAACAGGGGCTAAAACAAAGCGATGTGGTATCTCCGAAATTGTTCACAGTAACGTTGGAGGATTTATTCTAACAGTTATCATGGGAAATAAAGGAATATTAACGCAAGATGAGATATTAAACAAGCTACGATTTGCGAACGATATAATTCGCATAGAACAGACAAAAGAAGAACTGGAAACTATACTAAATGAACTACATATATCAGTGAAAACTGTAGGGCTCGAAATGAACATTGAAAAAGCAAAAGTAATGACAAACGAGAAAGCAAACCAAGACGTTCAGATAGAGTCTAAAATATTTGGAAAAGTTGAAAATTACACCTATCTGGGACAAGTGGCAGCTATTGGAAAGGACAATCAAACGGCAGAAGTGGAAAGAAGAACAAGACTGGGTTGGGCAGCGAACGGAAAAGTTAGATATATAGTGGAGATGAAATTACCGACGTCCCTAAAAACCAGAGTTTACATAAATCTTTACATAAATAAACTGTGCATTAAGCAAAGAGCAATGAAATGAAAGACGCTGTGCATACGCTTGAAATACCACAAGACTAACGAGTAGATTGGTGACAAAACAAAAGTGGTAGATTTTGTAGAAAGAGTGGCCAGATTGAAATGGAGCTGGGCCGGCCATGCAGTACGAACGAATACAGATTAGTGCAATAAGACAACACTTGTTTACAATATATCTGGGGTTTGAGTAAAATTATGTGTCAGTTGTTTGTATACGTTTACTGATTACTAAACCGACGTTCGTTTGTTTTTATCACATAAACATTTTTCACAATTCGTTAACAAAATATTACAAAGTCGCAAATGTGCACATAACCATAGTTTTTGAAATGGTTTACACACTTTATACCTCTACATTTGTAATAATTATCAAATATTTATGTGCATCTTTAAATTTGTCTCAGCATGCAGTGACTTAATTGCACAGCCTAATTCACAACGGAGTCTATGTAAGTGGCATATCCCCTACGCGGCCACAGTATTTCTGTAAGAACCGTCATGAGCTTTCATTTTAGTATGGCAATCAGAAAGTGTATAAACAGCCCCGGCATATTTTGTACTAATGTCGGTTTTGTTTTTGACGCAAAACTAAGGAGAGTATCTTCATTGGTCCTTAAATTAGACAATTGGTTTTTGACGGTCAGTTTGAAACTACTATAACTGATGTTGAAAGAAAACCCAGATTGTTTTTAAAAGTGTGATGGAAAACTTTCTAGGCAATAATAAATCGCAGGATTATGAGAAAATTGTTCAAAATATGTTCGAAAAGCTTCGCAATATAGGTTGAGCATCAAAATTCACTTTTTGTATACCCATCTTAATTTTTCCCCAAAAATTTTGGGCAAATGAGCGAAGAACACGGGAAGATATTACATCAAGACATAAATGAAAGGTAAAATACCAGCATGATAGCTGACTACAGCCTATTTTTAAAAAGAAAGAAACCTGGAGCTGTATTTTTAAAACAAAACGATTTAAATAAAGAGATGAATGTCTAATGTATGATAGTTTTAGAATCTTGGTTAATACATGTTGGTTTTTACGATTTTTTTATATATGGAGATCTAAGTCAAATTTGAAATCACAGCAATATATTTAGGCAGTAGGACCTTCAAACCCCAGTCAAAAATCGTAAACTTGTAAATCAGTGTAATTAGATGGAGACTAAAATATCTGAAAAGGACGACTGGACTGTATTGGCACATGGTACTAGATAGACAACGGCTGATGAAGATGAAGGTTATGCCATGGTATAATATGCAATAAAGTTATTATATTTTTGAGTAACAACCGAAAGTACCTCCATTGTTAGAAATTTATCAAGTTAGCAATTTGGAGTACTGGACCGACCAATTACTACGTGATGCCCACTGTCACCTAATCTCTCATCTTTGAATTTTTCTTGTGAAGAGTTATAAAAAATTAAGAAAAGATAACTTGCACCAAGACCGCGGAATTCCAGGTTCGCTGTGGAAACACTTTTAGTGTCTGATATATTGAAATATTTCAAAGTTTTCAAACTGTAGCTAAACCACGAAGAAGTTGAAGCTTACTCATGTCACCCGAACTATACTAAAAAAATATTGAGACATGAACACTAGGTTTGTTTAAACTACAATAGTTACGATTAGCCTGCAAAACACATGAATTATAGTCACTTTGTACAATGGAATAAAATTCTTAGATTTTTTATTTCCCCATGAAATTTATTTTAAAATGCTTTAATTAGACGTTAGGTCAAACACCAGCAAGCCAAATAAACAGTTGTAATTGATATTTCATATAAGTATACTAAAGAGCTCCTTTTAAGAAACCTATATACTACTATATTTATGCCATGTTGTTTGAATATAAACTGATCAAGTCATAGAAGTCACCTATGCACAAAACGGCTCTCTTCGAACGTAGTTTCAGTTACCAAATTTCTTTAGTTTATAACTCATTGCCAACTGAATAAATCATTATCAATGTATTCCTTTAAAAAACGTTTTAAGGTAAACTTACTGAGCCAGCAGTTTTCTCAGTGATGCCAAGTGTCAATTAGTATCAAAAATGTCTTGTGTGCATTCAATGAAACCCTAACGCATAATTAATTAATGTTTGCATTTTCCTTTTTATTTATTCTTGTTTTGTTTTTTTTATATCGTGCATCGGTTCATTCAAAATTTATTTTATGTAGTACCTACTACTTACCTTTCAAGGTTCAGTGGAAGAGCAAGCTTTAGCTTGAACTGCGCCTTGGGATTTCTACTGGTTGCTGCTATTGATTTGGATTTCTCAATTATTCAATAAATAAAATTGCATTTTATTCTTTTCTGTTCTTTATGTCACTGAAATGTACATCCAGTATGAAACAATGACAATTATTATTATTATTACTATTATAGAAGAAACGTGCAAATTATAAATGCTCCTTTTAAAAATGAGAAAATTATTAGTTTCTTTAAAAATGTATGGGCTAATGCTTCCATTCAAATTAAAACAGAATTGTATGTTCTGAGGCTATTTACGAATTCAAAAACAATGTTATCGACATTTTAATTATCCTTTGTAAAAATGATAAAAAATTATCGAGTGTGCCATTGAAAATAAGGAAGTTGATTAGTTCTGATTACACCACCGATAGCTGTTTTTAGTATAAGGCTACCAAAGCCTACAACTTTCCGGATACTCGCACAAATAATTAAAACAAATCTGCTTTTAACGTTATTTAGATTTTACTGCCGGATCTCGGGGAAGTTTTAATAGTTTCCAGGCGGTGAGCGGAC